>JAOXNX010000035.1:21160596-21180038 GCA_028566075.1 Solidago caesia | reverse complement strand
AAAAGAACACGGGAAAACAAAAACTAAATCCAAAATAAGAAAACATTAAAAAACCAGGGGTAAAAAACGCTAAAAACGAAAATGTTTATTAAAAAAAATAAAAAATAAAAATCACGCCACGTGGCACGATCTCAACGAAAATGATCCAAAAAAAAAAAAAATATGGTAACAAAAGAACACAGGAAAACAAAAACTAAATCCAATATAAGAAAACATTAAAAAACAGGGGCCAAAAACGATAAAAACCAAAATGTTTATTAAAAAAAAAAATTAAAGCGCCATGTGGCGCTAATCCAACGGCAATGCTACTGTTCACTCGTGAGATCTTTTAGTAAGAAGAGTAATTGGATTGGATAACCACTACACTGTCTTTCCTTTTTGTGGCACTGGGCTCTATCTACTTTCAATTTTTTTTTTTAGGAAAGACAGTGTAGTGGTTATCCAATCCAATTGCGGGGTTATACAATACAAGACAGTGTATATGCTCTCTATTTTTATGTTTTGTATGACGGTTTATATGTGATTGTAAAATGTGTTTATGTATGAATGATTCCTTAAAAAAAATATCTTAGTAGACACAGAGTCTCACCTGTTCTGACTTTAGGCTTGTAAAGCGAGTCGGCTTTTGGGATTAGTCTGCTCATAAAACGAATAGGACACTGATGATTACCAAAAAAAAAGTGTTTACGTATGAATGATTCCTTTTATTTTAATAGTGAATGCATCGAATTGCCGAATTGGTTGAAAACTTTATATATATGTGGAATGATTTTAGTTGCATTGTTAAAAAAAACTATTGCGATTTAACATTTGTTATACCCTAAAAAATAAAATTGAAAGTAGATAGAGCCCAGTGCCACAAAAAGGAAAGAAAGTGTAGTGGTTATCCGATCCAATTATAAATAAGTGAAGAAAATGGTATGACTGGTTGGTGTCAAGAAACTGTAGGCGGTTAAAGTGTAGGACCGCCCTGGGGTTGCCGTCATCTTGGACCACCGCAGTCGGCAGAATAATGACCGGACACTGCACCCATAAGGACAACCGAATATACTCATTTAATACTAAAAGTTTATTATTTTTAGTTTTGACTAAACCACGTACATCTATAAACCTAAAAATATGTTTAAAAGTTTAATGGTTCATTGTTTCTTTTAATTTTCACTTTTTCTGACAATATCTGATTTTCATGTATATTTTTCATACCATGAATTGCCAAATTGTTCTCTAAATTATTCATTAACATATAATTATGCAATTTCGGCACATAATAGTCCTTTTCCACCATCCATTCCATATTCACATTATCAAAATTCTTTACAAAGTACCAAACCGAAAGAAATTAGAATATTTGAATTAACTTGAAATATAAAATCTAATTTTGCTCATGGACCTTAGATACGATTGACACTTATTAATGAGGCCGATTATTCCGCACGAAACACGCCACCACGTTGAGTTTTGGCACAATGTCTATCTAGGGTTGGGGGATGGACGGAGTGACGAAGGGAACATTGAGAATACCGGGATGTGGTGTGTGTGTGTGTGTGTGACGGATGCATATTTTGTTCGGTTGGGTAATAAACATCGAGGTGTGATGAATTTGGGTAAAAGAAAATGGTTTCAACCTAGTTCTCAATGTAATGCTTATATGTCAACTTTTTTTTGGTGTGATTAGTGTATGCAGTATGATTGTGATTGATACTGATCTAACAAATAAAGACATCGTCTTTTGAAAAATTACACAATTTGCGACATTGATATATAGCTTGTTTCATAACCTAAATCATAACATTCCAAGAACAAATGGCTAGCAAAAGCATGTCTTATTCTCATTTATGTGGTTTTGTTAGTTCTTATGACCTGTTCTTTTGAAGGAAAAAAAAAAAAGAGAGTTGTGCTAGTGTGGACCGAAATATCCTTAACGTATAATGTAAGCATGGCTTAAATATTAGTGGTATTAATTAGATAATGACGTCACAGATTATAGGAAAAACAACAACTTGAACAAAGATATATGGAGGTTAAAACAGATTGCTAATACCATATCCAATGATATTTTCATCATTCTTAGCCGTCACGTCATGTGACAAATCATATCATTATAAATTTTTAAAATCCTTACAAATATTTAATATCTTTAATTTTACCTTCAACTATACAAACATTTTTATATATCCTTACATTTTTCACGTCATCACACATATTTCATATAAAAAAATTTTAAAAAAAATGTTAGGATGCCTAAGGATGACAACTTTGACTAAAGATATCTATCCACAAATTCTTAATTAAAAATTTATTTCAATGATAAGGATATCCTTAGACCACACCATTAGAGATGGTCTAATAGACTTGATTTAAAAATAAGTGTACAGTCCAGGGGTATGATTTGCACTTTACTCGAATTTCTATATTAATTCTTCTTTCTCTTATTCTTGCTAAAATGTTGCTTTCTCAATTCTTAATTCTTATATATGCTATGCATCATGCATGTGAAATGTCAATAATGGGCCTCTTTCACTTTTGTAAGTGTAGGGGTCATAAACTGGTAAATCCAATTTTGAAAAGAAGAAAAGAAAACAGAAAGTAGAATAGTAGATGGATTTTTTTTTAAATATCCTCCAACTTATATTCATGCTTTACTTGTTTGTTATCTCCTTGTTCATGGATACATAAATATATATCCACACACTAATTTTACATATTAGCTTCAACTAGTATTGAAACTTGTAACATGTAAGTTTTTATTTGATGGGTCATCACGATCATTATGGTTTTCGTTTAGAATGTCAACTGTCGAATAGTTATTGTCCCTCATCATTCAAAAGTGAGGCAGTGAGGGTCTTGCTCAGATCATGATAGTCGGTTGTTTTAACTTGGTCCCGCTACATCCTTACCGAGAGTCATCCAAGGAAAAATCTCATAAAAACTCTCGCTAGGAGTAATAAGAATTGAACATATGACCTGATGAGTAAAACATGGATGTCTCACTACTTAGATATGATTATTATTATTGTTAGGTCAGGATTCTTTTACTATTTAGCTTGTTATTTAATTCTTTTTGATTGTCGCTTAGAGGACAAGCTACCTATATATTAGGCTTCCTTTAGTCGTCGAGCGAAACTATTCGCATATAGTCTTCTTGCTTTTAATTTAATGCGAGGGCCTTGAAAGATTATCTTCCCATTCTCCTTAACATTTTCCAAAGAAACACACACCTTATAAATAGCTCCAAGTCAAATTGTGTTTGCTATAGGAATTGAAGTTCGAGTTGAAGCTTGATTAACCAAAAGCAACATGTGCTTAAAAACCGTGGAATTTTCTTAGAAGTTTCCATTTTCAATATCAAGATAGATTATCTTAAATCTTTGTATTTCGAACTAAAGATGTACGTTTTGGATCAGCAATCGACGAATAAGCATTCCGCGTAACAAGCACTATAGATGGAACCTTTCAAGTATTATGAATTATGATATTGTGAATATGAATATTAGGCCTTATCCAACCCAAATAATTTTTTCACATCTTTCTTACCACTATATCAACACTATATCACCTCTTTTTCATTTCATATTCTATAAAATACTACCAACCATATCTCTTTCAAACATTTTTCTTACTTCTTCTTCAAATATTTAATTATTAAATAAATAAAAAAAACATACACACTTTTTTTTATTGGTTGAAAAGCTAGAGGCCCCACCCCACCCCTCTATTTCTCACATCTCATCTAGAGAAACCATACCTCTCTTTCTCATAAAGAATAGCCCAGAAAATACACAGAAAAAATTGGTGCCAACCGTGTTTTTGAGGATATGCCTAGAAAACTTCCAAAAAATTTAGTGTTGGGGAGGGCCTTATCATGCATGATTTGAACAAAGGTGGTGATATTGGTATTTGGTACCATAAATATTGATTAATTTATCAAAGCTATGCATTAATTGTTTGTATAGTGTGTTATAAAATTTATATGGTATAGTAAATTTATCAAAAGCTATGATACCAATATCACTTCCTTTTTGAACAATGGTTAAAAGTTTGTTTGATGACAATTATTTAACTTGCTTAATTTTAAAATACCGTAAAGAAATTGTAGCGTAATCGAATACTATTTGGATAATTATTCCTTCCAGAACTAACCAAGTCTACTACATTCTATGTATTTAAATTTGTAATCTCTAAAGTAAGAGTTATGTCGATATGGATTATATATTATCTTATTGTTCACATTTAAAGATTCGATATAGTCATATAGAAAGAACAAATCAAACGATCATTGGTGTTATCTATAAATGTGAATGAAAATAAACATTTAGAGGTATATATTTCATTTCAAATATAAACCACGTCTAAAGTGACCTGATGGTTAACATTTTTGACCTCTTTACGAAAAGGTATCAGGTTCGAATCCTGTTAGATACAAGTGTCCAATAAAAAGTTCGGAATCGGTCATAATATACCCTGATTAGATCGCGTTCATCTGAGTCAAAAGACTCGCATTCTCTGAATAATTTGAATAAGAAAAAACCTATCCTTTTAATTGTTTATATTTCAAAGTTTTGGTTTTATTTGTTGTTTAAGTTTATTGGTATATAGTGTGTATGATTCAAGAGTATTGGTTATAGTGGTATATATAATGACATGTCATATCTATACTAATATATAAAGTATCAACCATTTCCCTCCTTTTTTTTTTCTTTTTAAATTACAAGGTTGAACTACCTAAAATGTTCTTCACCTTTATTAACTATTTTAAACATATTCACTTGATATACCTATAATATTTTTAATGAATGAATTTTCAACATCTATCTTTTAACTCTTAAAATAACTACACTATCATATTTTACATAAATTATCTTACATCAATAAGTTAACCAGGGTAATCCCTTTTACCAAAAAAAAAAAAATATCTTTACATCAATAACATGCACTAATTGCCACCGCCACCACCAGGCACCACTCGTCGCCGTCACCACCACACCGTCGACGACATCACTTCGTCGCCACATCGCGCGGATATATATCTAGTATGTGTTAATACGTAATTAACTTGTCTTTTAAAAGAAAAATAAAAAAAAATGTAATATGTATATGATATAAGAAAGAAGTTTATTTATCAAATAAACATTACACCTTAATATGAGGCTTAAATTTGACCAAATGGTAGTTAATTACTTATTATGGTATGATAGATGTTTTCTTAGTCAAAATCATTTCCAAAAATTAAGCGCAAGAAAAACATACTTAAAAATACGTAAGTTTGGGTCGCTGTCATGCAAATTATTATTATATTATAATATACTATAGAATAAAATAAAGTTAGTTTGACTTGTTTGTTATAACTGTTTTATAACATCCTGATTCCAATAACCATAACTTTTGTCACCCTCTCTATGTTTTCTTGAATAATTAACATATAAAACCATAATATTTTTGTTTGGTTATGTCAACTAACATTATTATTATAAAATATAAAATACTTATTCACCTTTTTCTGTTGAGCCATTTATGCTATTTTGTTGATAGAGAAAATTACAAGATCTGTTGTTGAAAAGTCGAATCCATAGCCTTCCATCATGACAATAGGGCTTGGTCAGGTTCGTAGTAAATATTTATAGTAGACTAGTCTTATGCATATAATCGTATTTTATTAGGTGGTGATCCGTATACCACTTATTTTATTCCAATGTCTGAAAACAAAAAAATTTATACATTTTTTTTTGTATAAATCAAGCTGGAAATTTATTTTTTTTTCCTCTTCAATAATAGCATTTTACATAAAAATAGAAGGCAAACGATCAACAAGATGCGCCGTTAATCCTTTTTGTATCACAAACCCAAGACGTTTAAAAACTACATTCATAGACCTTGGCATCATAAATTCATAATGTTACTGTGCATGAACCGTACATATATATTTTTATTATAATTTTAGAGAAAAATATTTAGCCTTCTAAATAAATACCATACATATATACATGATCGTAACATGTAAATTCTATTATTTATATTTTCTCATATTTTTTCTTGATTTTTCTTAATGTTATCATCTTGTCGTTAGTATGAGTTATAGAAAGATATATATCGTTACTCAAATTTAAACTTGCATAACACCACTAAACATGATGCTTAAACAAATTTATAATTTAGTTTCATTGATTTGGATACTTTGAATAAAACTTCTATTGTAATACTAGCTTAATTAAAAGTTACTTTATTTGTATAAAATCCCTTTTTTATTTGTATAAAACCCAAGAATGTTTTTTATTTTATTTATTATTGTTACTCCATATATCATAGATCATAGATCATAGATATACATATATATAGATTATAGAAACAAACACCACACGTCAAAAACATGATTTTCCCTGATCAACCTTCCTTTAATGGTCCAATCCCTTTGATTTAGGCTTTGGAATCTTATTGGTGCCCACATTGTACAACATTGCCCCCTTTGACAACGTGGCACATCATTTAAAGTTTAGGAATAAGAAGAAAAAAAAAAGTTGCATATAGCATCTTAAAAAAGCTTTAACATATACGCTTCCTATGTCAAAATGATATCATGTTATTCATGTGTGAAGTTAGTTGCACAAATTTTATGTATAGATCAACAACTCACTCAACACTTGCAAGTCATATATACTCATATTATGTTCCATAAATCAAATTTTGTGATAGCATTCCTAATGTCTTTTTCAATACATTTCAATATATGTCCAACTCAGCGCCACATTAGCAAAATCTCCTTCCAATACAAATCTAATGCAATTCTTCTCCAACATCCCTAATGCCAAATACATACCAATACATATCTAAGACCCACTATTTATATACATATATATATATATATATATATATTTCAGAGAAGAAATAAAAAAAACAAAACTTCCGTATTAGTGACCATGAATTCGCCCAATACGCCCTCAATACATTTGAATACGGAAGCCACCCAACGGTGTGCTCTGTATTCAGTTGAATACATCTTCAATACAGAGACAATACGGTTACGTTGGGAATGCTCTAAGAGCATTAGGTGTCATAAATACGATCCAGAAAGACAATGAACGTCACATTATTGTTCATCATTTTTCATTCAATCATGGATGCACCATTTTACCTTTGTTATTATTCATCTTCACCCTGAACTTCCTTTAGACAAATGCACACCGTGATAGATGTCAGATGACGTTGAACAACAAGGCCAAACTACCCCGACAACACATAGCATGCTCTAACCAATACAACCTCCATGTATTTGGTAACTTTACAATCAAACATTATTGAATACTAAACTCAAATCAACATTTAAATTGTTTTGATAACTAAAATGTGATATTAGTTAATATCTAACATAGTAGCTGTCGGTATTTTGCGTGTGCGTCTAGTTACGTCAGAATTTTTTCTGTTTCTTATTTCCTTCTGCCTGTTGGATCGATATGCGCGTTTCTTGTACTGGCTAGTTTCTTACTAGCATTTTTTTAATAAAATTTTAAATGTCGTTCAAAAAAAAAAAAAGTTAATATCTAACATAGTGATTTAAAGAACCACTATTAAAAAAATGTTACAAATAAAATAAGGCAAAATAAACGTAGAAGGTGGTGTTTGTAAATTCATAGCACATTCTACGATCCGATTCCTTAATTTATTCGTTACCGACTTAAAAGTAAAATCCCATGTCATGTGTGGGGCTAGCGTTTCTTTAATAAGAGAATTAAATAGAGTGCGTTACGTAATTGCATCACATCCATCGTATAGAAAAGAAACCTTTTGCTAGATCCTAATAAAAGTACATTTAGCATAAAAATCGTACTGGTAAAGTAAACTTTATTAGAATGGTAAAAATATGAATTCAGTTAATTGTATTATTTATTTTTTTTTTCTCTTGGAAACTTTGTATTCATTTAACGCATCTAAATATATACCTTAATAAAGACATGTGGTTTGATAAATCCTAACAAAATGAAATCGTATCAACACGATAACTGAAACCCCGCAGCGCGGGGCCGGAACCTTACTAGTTTACAGTATTAGAAGTGTATCTACATACCGGGTTTAAAACCAGGCTGGATTTTGTGGGTTTTTTTCCATAGAGATTAATGGTATATAAGTTTATTGTCTTTAAAAAAAAAAAATTAAACTTTAAAACAAGGAAAATGATTGCGTTTTATTAAAGTTTGTTTTATCTAAACACAAGTCAAAAGATTATCTAATTTTTATTTTAAATACAATATAGATTAACTCAAGTAGTTCCTTATTTTAATAAACAATGGTTGTGATTGGCTAATGGTAAAAAAAATAGACAACAATGATCGACTAAAAATATAACAAAGCCTCTTTCATGTTAAGATTAATATTGCATATGAGATCTTTTACATAAAAATTTAAGGTTTTCTTTTAACTTGTGTTTTAGGATCACTTGTTAAAAGTGTTTAATTAACATAACTTTTTTATATATAAAACTTAGAAATCAACCATATCCATCAATTAAGTAAAAGTGGCTTATTGAGAAGGTCTTTGACTTTGAGGTTTTTCATTTGGATATGAGTCTCAATTCTCGTATTTGTGTGGGTGGGTAAGAAAGGGTCATTTGGGGTATTTTTGGAAGTTTGGGTTTAATGAAAATAACTTGTGTTTTATGAGTAGGAGTAAGATAGTTTGTCGTTAAATTTATTTTTTTTAAATTTGAATTCATTGAAACCCAACAAATGCTTTTAGTGTACAAGTTTTAAAAGACACTATTAAAAAATTGAAGATGCATCTATTATGTATCAATTTTGACCTCTCGATGTTTTAGTTTTTGGTTACTTGTGATATGGACTTGGTTGACGAGGCAGATGTTTAGATGCTTATCATCTTTAAAATTTATTTTAAAGTTCGTAAAATATAGTATAAAGTTTTAAATGTAAACAAAATGATAAAAAAAAATTTTTGAACAGTTGATTTGAGTCTGTACCTACAAAGAACTTAACTAGGGAATTCAAAGAAAAAATCTCACAAATTTATCATTTTAAGAAAGACCAGGGAAGTATTTGTCAGTTGATCTGTGCCTCATTGGCTAAAATGATAATTTTTTTCATAGTTTTAAAATATGTGAACAAATAGATATACACAAATACCATTTTAATTGTATTGCGAGTTTGTCAATGAGCGTAAAATAAGTTTTATTTGTAGTTACATATAATAACTTAATTAATTAAGAATATGAATAGTGAAAACGTATCGAGCATATATGGGAGGTGGGGACGTGGGGGTTGTGAGGGGGGCAAAGAGATGACAAGTATCACATAACAAATCTTTCCTCAAAAAGCTACTAAGATAGGCATGTATTGTGTATTGTATAAGAAGCTGGCTAGTGATTAGTGAAGAGTATCTTTCTCATTCTCATATATATAGGTTTTTTTCAAAAAAAATAAATAAATAATCTAACTGTAACAGGACCTTTTATTTCTAATTTTTTTTTTTCCTAAATACACCCTTAATTTATATAATAAATTATACATAATGTACAACTATTTATTACACAGTACGAGATGTATTTAAGGAAAAAAAAAAAAGAAAAGAAAATAAACACCTATACTGTAACACCAAGATTATGGTTTAGCTTTTTATTTTTAGCAATCAACCATTAATTAAACATTAATATTTTCATAATAATCATTACCTTAATCATTACTTTTTATGTTACGATGTATAAATTGTTATAAATATGAAAAGTTAATATCTTATTAAGTGTGCAGTTTCTTAAATAAAAAGCTAAATCATAATCTAAGGGCTATGATTATGAAAACTCAAAATAAAAATAAAAAACAAAAAAAAAAAACCATAAAGAAAGATAAAGAAAGTAAAGTTGAATTAACTACCACCAATGTGGCACACTAATAAAATATTTTGATATTTCTACAAAAGAAATTTCAGGTTCTAACTATACTATATATGAACATATTAGGCGACCAAAAAATGTTTCGAAAAAAATCACGAGGTAACCCTCAGTAAACCATGCATATTTGAGTTAAAATACTTGTTTTTTCGTGATAACCTGAATATGAAAGACCTCGTCTATTTTTTTAAAGTAAAATTGAATTAATAAAACCATATGAATTGTTTCCATAGTAATTTATGTTGCTTTAAATATTCGGTTTGACAATTTGATGGTTCACATCAATTAGACTATGGGGAGTAAGGCGTTTCCATGCACTTTTTTCGCCTAGAACGCCCCAGAACTCCCTACACAGGACCCTTGGGGGCGTTCTCGACCTTCAAAACTCGTGCCGCGTTCTATTTTGGACACCCAAAAAATTTCGAATATTATTAATATACATAATAAAAGAAAGTGTTAAAAAAAACAAAAAAACAAAAGGGGCATTCCAAGGAATGCCATACTCCAACAAAAAGAGTGGGAAAGCCCAATTGTCATGTTGGTGCCACATGACGAATGGAGAGAGTTTGGGACTTTCTTGGAATGCCCTACTCCCCATGTCCTTAATTCACATCAATTATTCATTTGATCATTTGAATGATTACATACTAAGAACGGTTTACGACCTCCTTAAACAAAAGCAAAAATAATAAAACAGCTTATCAAAGTCATATGATTTGACCTTAAATTGATCACATGCAAAAGACAAAATTGTCTACTCACATTCATATATCAAGGAAACACAAAGCATGTTAGAAAGATTTTGCACTGTTTATAAAAAAAACAGTTGAAAAGTTATCGACCAAAATAAATACGATTACATATAGAGAAGAAGGTTTTGTAGTCACTCAACCCATCAAATCAAGTTCTTCCTATTACGGTCACTATACCATAAAAAAGAATACATAGTACTTGAATCAAAAATATTGGTGTCTATTTTCTTCATTGGAGCAAACACCACGTCATTACGATATTGCCAAATGCTCCATCAAGATCGTGTTTGTTAGACTAACAGGAATGGTAAAGTAGATCACGCTCCATTGTGTCAGCTTTTGATTTTTTTATTTTTCTTTTTAATTTATATTTATATTATTTTTTTAATTCTGTGTGCGAGCTCAAAAAAATGCACGCCCCGGATGTAAAGCTTCACACTTTTTAAGGCAAATATTTGAAAAGTTGGCACACCTTTTAATGAAAAAGTGACAAAAAGTGTGGGGGCACGCCCCCATTCCGGTTAGCCTTATAGTTTCAACAAGCCGTATTACTTTAATGGAAGTTGCCATGGAATCTACATGTTGCACGAGCTCAGCAGGAGACACAACCTTAGGAAGATTTAACTCCAACCATTTACAACCGAATGCCAAACTTTGCAATAGTACAATCCACCATCAAATGACAAGTGGACTCGAAATCATCATTACACGAAGGACAAAAAATAGTTGGAATGTCCATACCTTTCGAGCAGAGATTCAACCGAGTAGGTAAATTAAATGTATGTTGATCTTAAGGGATTTGCTTGACCGATGACGTGACTTCTAATAGACACACTTGAAAGACTAGAATCGGGTAGAGATATGACTATTGTATACATCTCACTTTCCTCATACCTCGTTTTAAACGGGATTGAGTATTGTTGTTGTTTCAAAGTGTGTATAAGAGGTAAGAGGAAAGCTAAAGAGCTTAGGTTATTTACATTCAAAAGCCAGTTAAATTGGTCATGTGTTGATCAAATAATGAAAATATGGGAACAAAATTATATAGAGTAATCTTTAATAGGTATCTCATAACAAACTTAACGTTAAATGGAAATGTGTTGTCAATGTGGGGTTAGCCCCACTTAGCAGAGACTCTTATTTATTGGGAAGAAGATCAGGATTCAATCTCTAGCTTTGACATTTCTTGGTGTTGATTGGAGTAGTATAGATATAGAGTAGATTTGCCATTAGA
Source organism: Solidago caesia (assembly GCA_028566075.1). Taxonomy (NCBI): domain Eukaryota; kingdom Viridiplantae; phylum Streptophyta; class Magnoliopsida; order Asterales; family Asteraceae; genus Solidago; species Solidago caesia. Next base: position 21,168,166 of record JAOXNX010000035.1, on the reverse strand, counting down.
AAAAACAAAAATTTCAAAATAAAAGTTCATAGTTACTCCAAAAGTGAAACTTTAATACTTCAACGAATATGTGTAATATGATGTTGAAACACTTAATAATGACGATGTGAATAGTAATATATATGATGTACAAGACACTATCAACCAATATATTCAATGAGACAAACTGTTTTACAATGTAGTTAAGTTATATTAAACTTTGTTAAATCTTTTCAAATTTATATAACAGTTAATTTGAATTTGAATATAGAAAGTTTGTGATGATATTTGTTAGAAAAAGAACAGATTAGTTCTAGACGGATTTTAAATAATAATTGTATATCAAAACTTCTTTAGCAAAATGAATGGAGCAAATATTTGTTTGAAGTCAAATAAGGCTTGCAATTTGACATGTGTGAAATATGTCTTTAACGGATTCTAATATCTAATATATAACCATAGGTTCTGGTTCAAATAAAACAAGTATTAAAGTAAAACAAATAAAATAATTTTTTTCCCTTAACTAAAAATTATCGTGCATCATAAAAATCTCCGTGCATCAGTGTGCATATTTGTTCTCCATGAACCTTCGTGCATCAATTTTATCATGATCTAATAGTCAAGATCTTATCTTATTTGTTTTACTTTAATACTTGTTTTACAATAACCAACCTCTATATATATATATATATATATATATATTGAAATGTAAATTTTATTCACAAAAGCCTTCGCAACAGCGAAAAAGGCCATATAACACTTACAAACATCAAAAATACTTGCAATACATTAAACTAACACCAATATTTTAAACTAATTTCCTTTTTTTTTCTACTTCCATACCAAAGATACCCAAACGCCTTAATGTTGTGTACAATCCTCATAGGACAAACCTCTATGTTTGAGAACTTCTTGTCGTATCTAGTTTTCCATATGCACCAACAGGCCATGGAAATAATTCATTTCAATACCATTTTTTTTTTCTGACTATCAAGCCTCACAAATTCATGCATCTCGATTAAGTCTTTTATTGAAAAGATAATAAACGGCTCCGTGTTACTCCACTTAGGGGTGTTCACTGGTCGGTTTTGTCCTGTTTTTTCCAAATCTTAAACCAAACCGGCATTACTAGTTTTAACACATATCAAACCAAATCAGATCACGTACGTTGTCAGACCGGATCAGACCAAACCATTTAAGCCGGCACGGTTTGACGGTTTTGAGTTCTTTTTTTACTTTTTTTTATTTCTTATAAATTTGTTTGTATTTGTCTTGATTTGTGTCAAAAGAGGCACAACAAACACTCAACATTAGAACACTTATATCCTTTGCTGTTGTAATGGGTTGAACTTAAACCAGAAGCTATAACAGCTTTTAAATCATGATTTTTAGATGTTTCTAAAGATATTAAATTTAATTTGTAAGAAAGGATATTTTTTGTATCTTGTTTTAGTGTTATAATTGGGCTAGTTCTCATTTTTTTCGTTTATTTTTTTTAAAAAAGTGGGTTATGTTTCTATGTATCTAACTATATATCTATATAACTGAATTTAATTTTCAAGTTGTGAAAGTCCGGTTCGGTCCAGTTTTTTCTTTCTTCAAACGTAATTAGACCAAATAACCCGGTTTTTCTAAAAACTTAAACCATTGCACCAAAATTTAACAACTCAATACGCCCAATTAAACCAACCAAAATACCCCGGTGTAGCCAGTTTGAACAGTTCGATGAACACCCCTAACATCTCCATTTGCTTTATCTCATGCCAAACCATCGTTGTAATCCCACATGTGCACAACAAGTGATCAACTATTTCGCACCCATCATCACACAAACCACAAGTTGTATCATCAAAGAAGCAATGTCGTTTCTGTACTGCCATCAAAGTAGGAACCCGATCCATTTCCACCTTCTATAAGAAAATGTTGTATTTCAAAGATATATACATGCAAAAGCAAAGAACTTACATTTTTCAAACTATTAAATAAACTATTTGAATTCATATTTTAAGGGATTCAAACTTCATTTAATACTATTTAACATGTACCTTAGAGACACAGTTAAAGGAACTCTTATAATTAAAATATGCTCGTTTAATAAAGGTGAGCAAAAACAGAACCGAAAAATCAAAAACCGAAAAACCCCGAGAAAACCGAACCGCCAAAATCAAAAACTTTTTGGTTTTCGATTTCTAAAACTGAACGGATCAGTTTGGGTTTCGGTTTTATATGCAAAAAATAAATCCAAAAACCGAACTAAACCGAACCGAGCAAAATATATTTTATTTTATATTTATATCATTTTATATTTACATTTATTATTTATGGTTAATAAATATATCATACATTTAAACTTTGTGCTTTTTTACTTTACAAATTAAAATCATTTATATGTTTTAAATGAAATTGTATAACAAAATTAATTCAATTTATAAAAAATCATATCAATTTTAACACCTAAAAGATTTAATTAGTTAATAAAGAGCATTCGTATATTTTAATTTCTTTATCTTATCTTTTCCTTAATAATTGAATATTTAGTTTATAACTTAATAAGCTAAAAGTGTAAAAAATAAACGAACCGAAACCAAAACCGCAAACCGACTCAAACCGAACCGGAAAACCGACAAACCGAACCGAACGAAAACAGAATCCAACGGTTTTGGTTTTCTAAAAACCGGACGGATCGGTTCGAGTTTCGGTGTTAGGCCAAAATCGACCATGCTCAACCCTAGCATTTAGTGCATTCTTTTGAAGAAATAAGCTTATCATTCGCAATTAAGAAAAATATGTACTCAAAACTTTCGTACAAGAAATATAAGTGGTATGTTTCTTCTAGCACAAAAACTCCATGCAATCTTTCAACGTACATATACCTTCCATATTACTATATAGAGTTAACGACATAAATGGTCCCTGTGGTTTACCCAAAAAATCATGTTTCGTCACTGAGTTTCAAAAATCTCATTGGCAGTCCTTCATAGGAGGATAATGTTCATGTTTAGTCTTTTACACCCCTTTAAAGGACCGTAAGGATGGTCCTGTGGATCAAACCACAATGATCAAACCTGAAAGCACGTGACTTTGGAAAAGAACCAAACATGAACCCTATCTTCCTATAAAGGACTACCAGTGAGGTTTTTGAACCACAGGGACGAAACGTGGTTTTTTTGACAAACCACAGGACCATTTATGTAGTTAACTCTACTATATACTAATCTTAATACCTGTATGCAATGCACTGATTATCTCATATATTTTTTTTATTTAACCTTTATATAATTAAAAAAAAAACATGATTTATAGGGTTAATAACAAGGATGGTTCTACTTTGTAACAAGGTAGGTTCATGGACTTAGGTTAGATTGAATTTTTTTTTAGCAAGTATATGAAAAATTATGTTTGAACACATGTTATTTAAAATTTTGAACCTGGGTAAATTATAAATTATAATTACCTAAGCTAGATGTGGAACCCCTCATATGTGAATTTTTAAATATTTTTTCTAATATAAATTAATGATTTTTTTTTGTTTTTAATTAATTAAAAAATTCTCATGTGAGGGGTTCCACATCTAAACTTAGATGTGAAATAACCTCATACCCACCTTCCCATATATATATAGATGTGGGTTCCTGTGCGAAATGTGTTAAAATATGAAGTGTGTTAAAATGCACTAACATACATCTTAAATATTATTAAGATGCAGTATCGGTTGGAAAAAATACCTCTTTTTTCCTATCGACACTGCATCTTAGTTAACACTGAAATGCATCTTAGTTACTACGATTTGCAAATTTTTGTCCATCCTCATCACTCACTATTTATTCAAATTTTTTAAGATATACTTAACGAAACCCCCCTCATCCAGTAGCGAAGCCAAAATTTTAGGTATTGGATAGTCAAACAGTTTATAAGATACTAACAAGTGTATAAAATAGACCAGTAACTTTAAATTAAACTGGGGTGGACGTATAAAATTCTAAATACATGTTTTGTTGGGTAGCAATTAGGTTTGAACTAAACTAATACATAAAAATAATACTAGAAATATAAAATTTTATAAATATTATGAGGTTGTCACGACCACCCTTAACCTCCATGTATCTCGCCACTGCCCTCACCTAACAATAACAAACACCGAAATTACAACAGAAGAAAAATCGAAGGAAAAAAGCGTTGGGCCGGCCCACTTCCCACTTTGGCTCATTGACTCATTCCCTCTCATCCCAACCTTTTCCTTTCCTCGCCGGTCTAGACGACATCCCTCCTCTTTCCGCATTGCATGTGCTCTACACTTCCCACACCCTTCCCCATTGCATGCCATACTGCCCGAGAGCTCGATCTTAATGTTGGAATTGAAGTATGATGTTTACAAGGATATATGAGACGTCTACCAGGCCGGCGATCGAGAGTGCAAAGGCGCCCAAACATAAATATCACTTTTAGCTAGGTAGGCTTGGCAATCAATTAAGTTGGTGGTAGTCTTTTCTTTATGTGTAAGCAAACACGTTTGATTACGATTCACTCTATAAATTGGCTCAATATAAACATGCACCTCTAATGTATTGTAAACTTTGTATCAAAATGCAATCTTTGAATTCATTGCTAAAATATATAAATTTACCTGAAAGTAGAAGGCAAACGAGCAACAAGCTGCCGTCGCTAATCCTTTGTGTATAACAAAACCAAGACGTTTAAATACTACATTCATAGATCTTGGCGTCATAACGCTACTATACATGACCCGTTGGACCCTGCCAGTTAGCTCAACGACTCAGGTGCGAGAAAACCAAAGGTATCACAAGCAAATGGTAGAAACACGTGTTGGTTTTCAAAACAAGCCTTATCATGTTTGGCCACTTTGCATGAAGCAACTTTTAAAACAGCATGACCTGCCATACAGGTGCTGCACCTTAAGCCCATGAGAGGGAGACCCATGTTAGATCCACACATGTATGTTCCCCTCATCTATATCAAAATGTCAGTTGGTGTGAGTGTTGGTCTTCCTTTCAACGGGTTAGTCAAAAATTTCACGGACGCTTCTTTATTAGAAGAAATCCCAGCACACTTGAATCGATTAAAGGAGTGGAGTCTTGCCACATCATATTATTTAGCATATCGAATTGATTTACCTAACCACTTAACATTGTGTGTTCTTTACTTTTTCCTTTTCATTGTTGTGTGTTATATTGTTGTTCATAGTTTAAACTAGGGAACGTAGAAACCTATACATTTAGGTACGTTTTTGATCTTTCTTGGAGTTGTAAAATACTTAGCTCGATTACCCTAGGAAACTACACTTATTTACAAAGATTACATATGATGTTCAATTCAAGAAAATTTGAAAAACAAAAAAATTAATTTGTGATCGGTTTCTACCTCTCAAAATTGGTTCACGTTATTATTATTTTTTACTCTTTTTTTATTTATTTATTTAATTTGAACGGTAGTTCACGTTATTTGTTAGTATATTAATTCTAAGGAGTATGTTTTAAATATGTTTAAGTGTAAAAAGAGTAAACTTAATTTGTTATACTATCTTTCACCAGGAATATTGTTCTTATTTTACACAACTAATTATAATATATGTAATTGTGATGTGTCAATCTAAGAAATGTAAAAGTACAAAACCGATTTCTAAAAAGTTTCAAATATGTCAAAGGACAAGACGCTAGTGTCTAAAGTAAAATTGTCCCATTTAATTTTTAATCTTAATCAGACCAACTTTTCAAGTGGAAAGAAACACAATCTAGAATGGTTCCGGCCAATTCCACTGAACTGATAATTAAGTGATTAAGCATAGTGTAAAAGGTGATTCCCTTCTTTATAAAGGCAAAACACAATTCATAATAGAGCTTTCACTTCAATGGCAGATCAAGAATTCTAGTGGTTATGGACCCTAAGTATATGCTCTTATTAAAGTAATCTGGTTTCATTTATATATTTAAGACACTTACAGCCTCATAACCAAAAATCTAACTTGGATTTGACACCTATATATACACGGTCTTCTTTTGTTTCTTACTGTAATATATTAATAAAACTGGTGATTGGGCATATATATGAGATTTTAAAGAAACTAATATACTTTAACCTTTCAATTAATTGAGCAAGAGTTCTGTTTTAAACAAACTACTCGTATCATTTATAACATTAGCAAAAAAAAATAAAATTTAAAAGTAACAAGTTTAGGCGTAATGATTTCAATAACAGAGAGGTCTTGAGTTCAAGTCTCACATGTGATAAAAATAAAATAAAATTAATGTTCTATGTTGGGCAAGATGGTTTTCTCTTATCTATTGTGGGTTTTCTCATATGGATGGTCTTCGGGTCCTGCACTAAGAGAATGAAAATGATCGGGTAGGTCATTGGTCTTGACGTTAAAAAAAAAAAACAAGTTTGCGCGCAACAGAAAACATGATCATTAGAATTCCGGTCGGTCCAAATCAATAGACAATGTTTGTGACTACTATATATTAATCCAATTAAAAAACGAGTAGATGGCATGAACAGGTGACTGTTTTTTTTTTAACATACTGTTGTTTTCCTTTTTTTTCCACGTTCGGTCCAATTCAATGCGTTTTACAATTTTGGTCCATGAAACCATTGTTTCATGCAAAATGGTCCTCCATTTTAAAAACTTGTACACGTTTGATCTTTGAAACATTATTTCATTGCAAAATGTAGCTCACGTGCAGTTAACGTCTGTTTAAGGAAAGGATGATCCATGATACTTATCTCCATATAAAGGACTGTCAGTGACACTTCGAAAATGAAAGGACGGAACTTGATTATTTGGGAAAACCACATGGACGATCCGTACAATTAACTCTAATTAATAAGAACTAGCATGCATTATACCCGGTCATTGGCCAGGAATAACAAATTGTAGCTAGGAACTTTAACATGAAAACAACTACCACCATTCTAAAGAAAACACATGATTAAACAATGTATTATAAATCTTAAAACAAATATAAATAGCAACACATTAAAAAGAAAACAAAACACAACGCTGACGTTGACCAATCAAGGGGTTGATATCCACGATTCGCTGCGGAAGTGTGATTCCGAAAGTGATTGAATACGAAATAAGTTTTGGAGAAAATCAGAAGTTAAAAGCAAATATGAAAATATAATAAAAGGTTGGTGACGAAATTATGAAAGACCAAAGAGTAGGGGATAAAAATAAAAATATGGTATGTGGCAAATTATAAAAAGCCAAAACTTGATGGGCAAATTCTAATGACCAAAAGTTAATTATGGTGATGAAACTATTTGGTGACAAATTATAAAAGACCAAAACTTTGGTGGTCAAATTATAAAAGACATAAAATTAACTATTCACTCAATGTATTTTAATTAGGAAATAAGATAAATGTTCATTTGCAAACTATAATTAAGGTGAAAACTAAGGGACAATTCTCAGCTACATATTTTTCTCTTTTTTTTTCTCTCTTCCATAAATCACTAGTTTCATCTAATTCATTCAAAATCTTTTATCTCAAAAACCTTACATCGATAAATTATAAAAATTATATGGGTGTTCTTAAAATTCCGTCCTCTTTCATTAGAGAGGTCATCTGATATA
>JAOXNX010000035.1:21135947-21148673 GCA_028566075.1 Solidago caesia | reverse complement strand
AATAAATCAAAATGAATTCTATTAATTATGCAACCAAATCATATTGTTTCACTTCATCTCAATGGATGATAAAAGGTTTAGCCACTCATGGTGGCTAAAATCGAACAAGAAATAATTAAAAGAAACATTGTATTACCAATTGAAAATAATTGTATCGAACAAATAAATGGAAACTATGAAGATTGATCCTCCGTTCTTCTCCGATGTGATGGAATATGATTAGGATATTTGAAAATCTCTCTTGGCGGCTGCAATAGTAGGGAAAAGAAGTGGGAACCCCTTAAAATGAAAAATCTTTTCTCTTTTATACCTAGCCCTAATTTTCCTTTTCCCCGCTCACTCGATGCGTCGGTCTGTGGCCAACCCGTCGCATTCAACCTCTCGGATCCAATTAATGCGTCGGGTTCTTTATAGACCGACGGTCTGATGTGAAAGTCTGGACTTCTTCAGTTCAGGTCGACGGGTTGGTCATCGCATCCACCCATTCGGCTCGAATAGAACCGACGGTTTCACCTTAACCCGACGGTTCTTCACCCTTTTATACTTGAACACTTTAGATTTTTGCCAATGCCTCAACCGAAACCCCATTTGACCTCAGAAATGTCGCTTTTCCACAAAATCCATGCATAGTACCTGTTAGTAACCTGAGAACACTAACAAACACCATAAACGCACCAAATGCATACTAAACGACTGGAATTAACTCACGAATGGCCAATAAATGATGTGGAGAACATGTGTCAAGTGAGACACATCAGCTACCTTTTTTTTTTATGAGTTAACGACATAAATTGTCCCTGTGGTTTACTCAGATAATCACGTTTTGTTCCTGTAATTCAAAAACCTTACTGATAGTCCTTTATAAAATGATAAAGTTCATGTTTGGTCTAATGTGATGACGGTTGTCATCTTCATATCATTAAGTCCTTCATGTGCCGTGCACGTGAGGGTATTAAAGTCATTTCCACCCCTTAAAGGACCTTTTTTTATTTAATTCTTTTCTTCTTTTTCTTTTTCTATTACCTGATAAAAAAAAGAAAGCAAAGCAAGTTTTTTTGTTACTTGTTTTCGACGACTGCTAATAGATGAAGAACAAAGTGACTTTGGAGGTATTTATGTTACTTGTTTTCCAACCGTCGTGCCACTACTTCTTTGCCTGCTTAATCTCGTTTTTCGGTAAATGTTCCGGATAGTTTTTCAGACTATATTTTGTTAAGATTTTTGTTCTCCGACGAGCTCCTTAGCGCGGTACTACTTCAAGTATCGTTCTCTGGCGAGTTTTCTGATGAGGTATTTTAGGATATTGTTCCCCGACGAGTTTTCTAGCGAGGTATTTAGGTTAGTGACGTCGACGAGGTATTTACTCAAATCTAAAGTTAATAAATGTGCTATTGTGCTCTAGTTTTTTTTTGTTGAACATATTGCGCTCTAGTTTGATTGGGTGTATAAGAATAAAGTAAATGGATAATAAATCCATTGAACTCCCTTGAATGTATGTATATGTATAATCTTTGTCACGATGGAAATTGATTTCCGGAAAATATGGGGGTTAAATGATTAGTAGTGAAATATATTGTTGTTGTTGTTCTTCAACCCACATCTTGTTTGTATATGGGGTTTAAATCGTGGTTGCTCTCTTTCTTTTCTCCTTTTGACAAAGGCATCGTTTTATAACAAGGCATCTATAATGGTTCTTAAGACTTCCTTATTGTGGGAGTACTAATGAATGTGTTGTTGATGATATTATTTATTTTGATGATGTTGTATTTTTGGATTTGGTTGATTTCATTTTGGTTTATGTTTGAAGATCTGGAAAAAAGTGTTGTTATTAAGGTTTGATGTGTATGTATGTATAGATTGTATATGTATGATTTTATTTTGGTTTATGTTTGAAGATCTGGAAAAAAAAATGTGGTTGATCGTTTATATGTAATAAAGAAAGGGAAGAAAGAGGGTTTAGAGTCAAACAAGGGTGGAAAGTACCGAAATACCCTCATGTGGGAGGCACGTGAGGGTTTTAACGGAGGGAAGAAAACGACCGTCATCATATTGGATCAAATATGAACATTATCCTCTTATAAGGGACTGTCAGTGAGGTTTTTGAACCACATAGACGAAACGTGATTTTTTGGGTAAACCACAAAGACGTTAACTCTTTTTTTAATTGAAATTGTGCGTCTTACAAAAGAAGTACCAATGTTTGTTTTTTTTTTCTACAAAGGTAATAATTTGTAAGAGATATATAAATGAATAGTTAAATATACGTTTTACATTTATATAAATATAAATAGTATAGTAGTAGCAAACATGTCACTAGCACATTGACCGGTATTCCACTGAAAATTGAAAACGCGTTAAAGGTTATAACTAACTAAACAGAATAAATAAGTCTACTGTATCTTGTCTTTTCAGTGTATATTTGGATATATGATAGAAGTTCAAGGAAATAATTATCCAAAAACTTATTGGTTTTGTTGTTCACAACAGAATACACTATTTATCAAGTCGAAGAAAAAATAAACGGCAAGTACTAGATTTTTCTCGATTTGTTATTATGTTTATCAACTTAAAAAATCATATTGTGTGTATTAAATTCTTACTTTTTTCAGTGTTAATATATCCAATTTGCAACTTCTGTTATGTGTATTAAAGTTTATTGTTCTTTAAATACACAACTTTTCCTTTCTTAAACCGACCACCACTACAAGAAAAAACGTTTTTTGCGACATTAAATTTCGTTGTAAAAAATATGGTTTTCGTCGCAATTTTATTTTTGCGACGAAAAATTCGTCGCGAAAAAGTCGCAGTAATAAAGTTGTCGCAAAAAATATCCCGACGAACTTTGCGACGGAAATTTCCTGTGGGGCACACTTTTTTAAAATATGGAAAAAGAAATTAAAAAATGTTTTTCGCAATTAACTGGTCCAACCTGATCTCAAAAACATTGAGACTAACTTTTTTAGCAGGTTTCAAGATTTTTGGTGGACATTGTTCATTTAACAGTGATTCCACCTGGCAGCTAGGCTACTACCTAAGTAGCTAAGCTGTCTATTTTTTTAAATTAATTCTATAGATTTTATTCTTAATTAAAGTTACTTCGTTTATATAAATGTTATTTTGTTTTTTTAAATTGCTTTCTTGCATTATATTAATTTTTAGTATACACTTACTTTCCTTTTTACTTTTTAATATATGTTACGTTGGTATGTGATTTTTTTTGTATAAATATGTACGTAGAATCTTTATATAGTGTTGTTTCATATTTTTCTTTCTTTCTTTCTTTTGGGTTTTGTTATTTTAACTAAAGTTATATCGTTTTTATGTATAAATTTGTATGCTATAATTATTGTCATATATTATGCTGATATATGATTTTTGATAGTATTATATATGATACTTTTAATAAAAACTAAAATGATTTATTTTATTTCTTTTTTATTTTAATTTTATATTGACACCAAAAATGTAATAAGCAAGCTTTTCTATTGGTTAACTTGTCGAATTTGGTAGGTTCAAGTAGCGAATAGGGGTGGGGTTAATCACGTGCCATGAAACCTTATAAATACAAGCATGGTTAGACAAGATGTAGCACCAAAAGCAAAGCAGTGGCCAAGCCATAAAAAAAAAAGGACGACTAAAAAAACACACTCACACACAAATCTCTTTTTTTTCTCTTTCTTTCTTTCCACCTCCCTTTTTGATTTGACACAAATCCATTGGTGTATTAATAGTACTATTATACTACTACTACTACTACTACTCCTACTCCTACATCAAATCCTATAATTCCCTTTTGGGCTTTGTGTCTAGTGTCTAAAACTGTTTATTTTTCAACATATCATAACCAAAAAAAAAGAAAAAAATTTTCTTGCCAAAGTTTGTCATTACCAAAAGTGGATATAAAAGCAAGAAAAATGGAGCTTAATGGTGAAGTGAAAGTGTCAAAGTTTAAGAGAATTTGTGTTTTTTGTGGGAGTAGTCAAGGCAAGAAAAGTAGCTATCAAGATGCTGCAATTGAGCTTGGCAAAGAATTGGTATTAACTTCTTTTTTTTCCTTCCCTTTTTTAAGATTTTGAATCATGGGGTTTGTTTATATCATGTCTATTAGCAATGTTCATAATGACCAAACGGATAAGGTTTTTGTATTCTTTTATCGAAAAAGTTTCCTGACTCATATGTACGTGGCCATGTTACCTAATGGGATTCGAACCAAGGAATCCCCAAGCAATTTCATAATGGGGTTTTTTTTAGAATGTAAAAATCAAGAAAACTAGTGGTTTTTCAAGATTTTTGTGGGTTTTGTATTTTCATTTCAAGTTTCAATTTTTAACCTTGCATGTGTATATTTTGTTGTTAAAATAGTCAGTAGAGTGAAAACCCATTTCAAATCATTCCATAAAAGGACGGTAATCAGGACTGAGTTTACTCTGTATTGTGCTTATTAGCAGGTTTCAAGATTTTTGTGGGTTTTATTTTCTTCATTTCAAGTTTCACTTTTTAACCTTGCATGTACAAACAAAGTAAAAATCCAGTTCAAATATGTCCATAAAAGCTTGCTAAAAGGGTGGATGAAGGGGGTGTTTGGTTTGGTTTGGTTTAGCCTATTTGGGCTTATTTTGGTTCGGCTTATTTTCAATAGGTCTATTTTTTTAAATTTTTTTTTGGTATTTTAGACTTATGAGCTTATCTTGTCATTTTTAAGTCATAATTAATCCATATAAGCCAAACCAAAGAAGCCAATAATTTTATTTTTTTTAAGGACTGGGTTGACTCAGTAATGATATTATTTGCAGGTTTCAAGAAACATAGATTTGGTTTATGGAGGAGGTAGCATTGGCTTAATGGGATTGGTTTCACAAGCTGTTCATGATGGTGGTCGCCATGTTATTGGGTAATATACATATAGACAAAGTGTGTTGTGTGTATGTGCAAAATCATGACCTAGAAGTCCTCAAAAACAATAAAATTATTGATAAATATGTGATGATTATGGAACAAAATCAGTGTGTTTTTTTTGGGAATTCTCTTTCATTAAAACTAATACTTTTGTCATGTTATTGTCTTATATTTCTATTGCAGGGTCATTCCCAAGACACTCATGCCTAGAGAGGTATGTCTGCCATTTTTACACATAAAGTTTATAAACTTTTACTTATTACTTATATTATATAACAAAATAAATATAATATAACAAACAGTACATGTTTAATATCCGGGATTTGTGCAACTCACATACCAAATACTTAATACTAAATAATATTTTAGAAAGTGCAATATATAAATCTTGTAATGTTTGGGAAGTTTCTTGAATATGTTAAAATGCTAAAGTAAGAATCTTGAATATCTGGGAAGCTTCTTGATTTTAAAGTTGTTCAGATTCTATGGATTATTTGGGTCTGTTTGTTTTAAACTGAATGACTTAATCAAATAGTCTATAATATGCTGTTTATTTTTATCTATTAAGTGCTGACTTTTTAATATTTTTCTTTTACAAGATGACATTTAGTATTATTCAAGGATAATGGTTTATTTAATTAATGTGATTGGTGATGTTTTATGGGTGAGAGATAAAAATAAAATAATTGTTGCACTTTGTTTCTTTCTTGGTCCATGTAAATTGTAGCCTTATCCAGATAACATGTTGGGTGGCTTGTCTGCTATATGTTTTTTGTTTCAAAAATGGCTATTTTGAAAATTTCCTATTATGATTCAGAAACTGCCAAAATTTAAATATATACAAGTCATAATGCATGTTATACAAGTAATCATAGCACATTTTGGACATGTATGTGTTATGGAGTGCAAGCTCTGAAATCTGAAAAATGCAAAAGCTTCTTGAAAGTCGTCCATTTCTGCAACACTATCATAACTTGTGTGTCCAAAATTAGTGTGAATGGAAATTAGGCTTGTTTTAGATAAAAAAAAAAATATTTTTGTTTCGTGCAGTTAACTGGGGAGACAGTAGGAGAAGTGAAAGCAGTGGCTGATATGCATCAGAGGAAAGCAGAGATGGCTAAGCATTCTGATGCTTTTATTGCTTTGCCAGGTTTGTAATAAGCCTGCAACATCATTCATTCATATTCTTCACAAAAAATTCATTATGAAAATTCATCATTACATGAAAGAAGCTCTGGTAGTTACATTTAAAAATTAAAAAAATAAAATATATATATCATTATTAGAAAATCCTTCATATTTAACTTTTGTTTTGGACATGCAACATAAAAACGGAAGTCATGGTTCAAATTCCGGCCACATGTCCTTTTAATCATGATGTTATGCAATTTATCTCTCTTATGTTGACCATAAAACCGGTCGGCGGGGACCGATTATGAATCAGTTATACAATTATTTATATAGAAAGAATACTTTATTTTGTAAGATCATTGGTTTGGGATGGAATATCCCATGTTAGTTAGGATGGTTCCTTTTGTATTAATGTTCCCATTGTCATATTTAAAAGCCTTCATTCTTGCAAAATGCACATTTTCATAAATAATATGGATGGCTAACAAAAGATATGTTGGTTCTTAAAGTTGAAGATGGTCTACTTATGTAATTAATAAGTCTTTATGCAAATGAGTGAAATGACTTTGCACCAACACTAATACATATTTAAAAAAGGTTAACTTTACAAAGCATGTTTTATCTGAAAGAGTGACATTTTTTACAAAGCATGCTTTGGTCTTTTTGGATATATATATAATATATATATATATATACTTGTAACGTATCAAAAACTTCTGTATATATTACTTACAAAAAACTATGGTTTGTTTGCAAATTGAAACATAGAAACACAAGTATGATGATGGGAAAAGTTAATGATTCAGTAGTGTAAATTAGTGGCTCTTACTAGACTTATCATCAAGATATTTGCATGAGAAAGTTGTTTTCCTTATGATGCAAAGTACAAAGTGCTCTTACTAGACTAGACTTATCATCAAGAAAAGTAATTAAGGGTCATTAAGAGAATGATTATCTCACAAATTACAATAAAGAATCCTTTTTAGGTTCTGTCTTTTACTAATAAAGTACAACTGTCTATGCACAAAGCACAAGCCTTGAAAGCTACATTTGATTTGGCAGAACAGAAGCTAATTGTGCTGTGTTTTTTACTTTATGATTACCAATTGAGTTTTGATCAAAGTTTGTTATCTGTAGTGCCTTGAAAGCAACTTGTACCAGAAGCTTTATGGTCAAAGAAAGCTCTGAACTTTTTAACAACCCACATCCCAAGATTCATGATTAAAACATCATGCTTTTAAAGCCTTGACCAATCTATCAACATCTTTAAAAATAACTCTAAAATCAAGAAATGTTCTTAATGACTAAAGCCTTACTTCTTTTATGAGAAAAAAGAACCTCCTCTTTTAGGATTTTGCTAATCAAGGGTTGTGGTTAACACAGTAAAATGTTGTACATTAATGACATGTTCCTAAAATCTATTATCAACCGCTATGTACATTACTTTACTTTACTGTTTAGGCTATGGTTAGTAAAATCCCTTCTTTTATTGGTAAAAAAGGAACCTCTTGCTTATTTGTGTAATAACATGGAAATTTTGTGTTTGCATATCATATTTAGTTAACTAATTTGAGTAACTGCCAATGAAAGATTGGTCGGTGGGCATTATCTTATCCAACATGTTTTCGAGTTTTCTTATGATCACCTTATCTTGTATGTAATTTTGTTTTAGATGAAAGAAAATCTATATTGGTTGTCCCTTTAATATAATAGTTCACTGCCGTAAACCCCAGTTTTCTCTTGTTTTTACTCGCTATAGGACCCCATTATGTCAAAATTCTTTGACAATGTTTTGATGATTTAACACAAGTATTAGCTAACCTTGTTTACCTCTTTGAGCATCTAATTTAGAAAAAGATTATAGCATATATTCTAAATGCTTATGTAACTTATGTGCAGGTGGGTATGGCACTCTTGAAGAGCTGTTAGAAGTGATAACCTGGGCTCAACTTGGGATTCATGAGAAGCCGGTAAAATCACTAAATGATCCTTTTTCGAGTTTTAATTTTTAAGACCATTGGAATACATAGCAATTGAGATGTTGAAAATTATTGCAGGTTGGTTTGCTAAATGTGGATGGATACTACAATTCATTATTGTCGTTTATCGACAAAGCAGTGGAAGAAGGTTTTGTTAGCCCAAGTGCACGCCACATCATTGTGTCAGCTCCAACCGCTAAGGTTTTGGTCCGCAAATTGGAGGTAAGCCACTTTGACTTTCCATGTCAAACAAATGAATTCACAAACTCAAATCATGTTATGAATTCGACAAAATTTGATTTTCGCTACTTATGCCTGTATCATCTGCTATAAATAGCCATGGACATCAAACATTTTTTGAAAGAAGTTAAGAGAATTTTTGTCTTTCTAAATTTAAAGTTTAGTCAGTTTGACTGACTGAGATAATTGTGTAAATGATAAATGACAGGAGTATGTTCCATGCCATGAAGGAGCTGCTCTGAGGTTGAACTGGGAAATTGAGCAACAACTCGAATTCACTGACTATGATATCTCTAGATGATCAAAGAAAAAAATGGGAGATTTTGTTTCACAGATAAGTGTTTTATCGTTAAAGAAGTATCAGTGGCAGTCGAAAAAAGGAGCTAACTTTGAAAGGGCTTTTGTTCTAATTAGATTTTTTATGTGAAGGGTATTAATCTTTTCTGATTTTGTAAATTGTTGATGATGGAAATGACCTCAAGAATGTGTAGGAAATCTTTCTTTTGTAAGCCCCTTCACTTGCAACTCTGGTTTATTTCACAGGTTGTAAACATACCATATATATGCCACTTATTTAGTTTCTTCCAACTGTTTTAACTCATAGCGAAGCAATACTGTTATCGTCATGTTGCTCTTTGTTAACTTTCTACTTAATGGCAGATTTTATGAACTAAGCATGACTTAATTAATTTTGTATAACTTAGAAGCAGGAAAGAAATTTCCATTATGTTTTAAGTGGAACCCATCCTTTTTATCACATGGAGAGTGAATGCAGAAACATATATGTTGGAGACATGTTATAAACAAACAGATATGGGCATATGTCATATTATGTTTGTTGTAGGGTTTAATTTGCAAGACCAAACAACCATTGATGTAACTTAAAGGGTCTAACTAAGCTTGAGGTTACAATTAAAGGATCAAGATTGGTCTAGTCCCACCAATCCCCACGATGCCCGGTTAAGATAGGCCCGATCATGGAACCAGTTGGACCCATTAGCTAGTTAGCATATTCCAGGAATACAGATTCAAATTCAGTCAATTAATCACTCATTTTGTTTACATTCTTGGTATAAAAAAAAACATGAACTGCTTAACCAGATAAAATTAAGTTTACTCAAGAAGAAACATTCTCACAATCTGACGGTCTTTTGAGAAAATTAGTCTTGTCAGGAGACATGAAAAAAGTATAAAGTGACAAACTATGACAAACAAAACGTACTCAAATTCTCTTAATTTTTCGCTTGCAAAAGATATTCCAACTTCTCTTGAGTTTCACCACTTTTCGTATCTCATACTTCATGCTTTCACACTCTTTCTCGAGCCCAATAACACGTTCCCTCATATCACCCATCCCTGTCCTCCCGCCACTTCTTTCCTGTGAACGAACCACTCCACTGCCTTCATTTTCAGACACATAAAACCATCCAGCAATTGATGTTCTGAGGCGTACTTGTTCAAAAAACAGGACTTGAACGATAACACGAATAGGGAGCCTCTCATTACGAGCTGCATGAGCGCTGGCATCCAGTGAGAGCTTTTGAACATTCATAAGTTTACACATTTGCTCTCGCTCACAGTCTGTAAGCCAAGGATGTGCCTGTAACGTTGAATACAATGAAAAAAATGCTTAGAAAACCAATGAATTGTAGTTTCTGTAGTTTGAAAGCACTTGATCTGAAGGAAGTAACCTTAGCTCAAACCCGATTGAATAAGAAAACTTTGTACCTTAAAAAATATGTCAATTGCACGGTAAATGCCATCAGAAAATGCGCGAGCATAGTCAGGGACAAAAGCAGCAAGAGACTGAAATTGTGGGAGCTTCAAATTAACATCAGCTGCCACGTCTGCAAGAAATGCATCAACCAAATTGGCCACTGATGTCATAGACTCCAATGACTGTGGCCCGATCCCACCCTCAGACCCCTCTTCAACTATGGAAGGAGAACATAGCACACTTGGAGCTTGGTCTATAGACATGAAGTATTCAAGTATTCTTTGAAAACAATCGATGTCATACAAAGTCTCAACAGTATTGAACCCCTGATTTGGTATCAATATGTCCTCTAAAACAGCTGAATCCAACTGGGCCCCAACCCGTTTCTCAAGATTTTCCTGACACGATGGACTCACGTGTAAAATCATGGCAGTACGAAGGAGCCTTAGAAGAAATGCCGTAGCGACGATCCCTTTATGGTAAGGAAGTAACTCTACAATATCTTCTAAAAGATTCCGCTGATCTGCTTCAGAGGGAGAAACGGTTTTGATATGGTTTGCATCGGTAAAACCCAACTCACGGTTCAGTAATGGTATACATCTTCTAAGATAACCAACAAGAGACCCGGCTATGGTCTCAGGTTTCATGCCTCGTGATGCAATAGCACGAATGACCCGTTTATAAAGATGTAAACTGAGAAGAGATACATCTTTATACCACCAGTCATCATGTGTTATCTCGGCTTTATGTGAAGTAGAAATCCCATTCCAAACGGTTGAGGTTAGGCCATTTTCATGGTTACTCATTGCTGCATTGAAAGGCATACATGCTTTGGTTGCTAATGAAGTGATGCATCGTGAGACCAGAAATAGTTCTTCTGCGTCGGGAAGAACTTCCTCGCAGCTTTCAAGAGCTTTCATGGTGTCGGTCCAAGTGCCAAGTACTTCAATAAGAAAGGTTTCCGTTAGTGTAATCAGGTTTTCCGCTCCATACTCATCTGTCATCTCGAGGCACTCTGCAGCACATCTAAGGCTGATAACATTGTGGGCTGTAAGCTCTATTTTTACATCATAACAAAATCTTGCTATAAGTTCAAATGTTTTAGATCCACCCGGTATTTCATCAAGATGCACAATGCAAACATGCTCATCTTCGCTTGAAGTATCTCCAATAACCTTGGTCAACAGGCCACTTCTTGTAATCAAAGGAAACTGTAGAAAAAGTATGTACAACACATAGGGAAAACTAATTAGTTCAATCTCATATGAATGTTTATATATACATCTATGTTTGTATGTGTCTAACCACCACCAAGGTGGCTTAGTGGTCAGACGTCCTGATGTTCTCATAAGAGGTCTCAAGTTCGAACCTCCTTAGGTAAACATCTTGGCGGTCAAGGAAATGGTTCAGAAATCGTCACGGGATACCCCGTTCACATCAAAGTCAAAGACTAGCTAGCCCTTCCCAGATAACCCGAATAGTGAAACCTTCTCCGTTTACATGTTTATGTTTTGTATGTGCGTGTATATATTGAGCATTGAGCTTTCACATGTTTCCATTTGTTGTTTTATTAAACTCTCCCTCAATCTCGACTCTAGCTAACTAGTACATTTACATGGCACTTAATTAGATATAAATCTTTATTAATACTATGACATATGATTATGCAAATACAAATAGCATCATCAAAGTTACTAAGTGGCCTTTGATCCAATAGCATTGGTCATGATTCGCGACAAATTATATCTTGCATTCTTGTTCAAGTTTCTTTACACATACACATTAATTTTGGTTCAATTTATCGACCGTTCATAAAAGATCATCAAAGCTCATGTGTCACATTGCCAAAAAAAACACATCAAGATCAATCCATCGAGCTAGATGTAACGTACCTTATGGAGATGAAACGTCGTTTCTCCGATCTCAATCGTGACATCACTAGGAAGCCCACTCGTACACTGCCTGATCGAATCAAAACAACATTGAATGTTTAGATGTAAATAATTTGTGTTTGTTCTAAAACAAATCAACATATAATCAACGCAAAAATCAAGTAAACACTATTAGATGTAACCAAATTAAGATTAGTTAGCATATATAATTACCAAGTATGTCCTTCAAGTCGAAATGCATCTGTCTTGGTGCCTAATTTCATACATGCCATTAATTATTTGTATTAGTATTGCAAATTTGCAACAACATGCATGCATGGATTAATATATGTAGTGTTTTAGTGAGGATTATTATAAGATTATATAATTATAATTATGTTATATGTGTTCGATCATATAAAATATATAGATATAGAAATGGTAGCACGTCCGAGTCTAGGGGTTCAGTTGCTGGGTTTACGCACACGGCCGATTTTACTACAAATTAAGGGGTTTACTAATAAAAAGTAATTAAACAATTCAGACGATTAGTTTTATTGTAACAACTAACTCTTTTAGTCAGAGTAGATGGATGTCCGCACGATCCGACGATAATGGTGATAGCGGCGGTGGTGATAGCAGCGGTGTAATGGTGGCGGCAAGGGTGGTGGTGGCAACTAGTTGTGGTGGCGGCAACAACGAGTAGTATATGTTATTGATGTAAAAAGAAGTAATGTAGTAATTTTATAGGTATATCAAGTAGAGATTTTAATTTCATTAACGCCTTAAGAGTATTATAGGTATATCAAGTAGAGATTTTAAAATAGTAAATAAAGAGAAGGGACAAAATAGGTAGTTTTCATGATTTGAGAAAGAGGGGGGGGGGGGGGGG
>JAOXNX010000035.1:21084063-21099986 GCA_028566075.1 Solidago caesia | reverse complement strand
TTGAAAAAGAATTTGGGAGGGTTGAGAATGATGGGCGCCAGTAAAAAAGGTTGGATAGGGGGTTGGAGGGTTGAAATAAATTGGAGGGGTTGAAGGGTTAAAATGAATTGGAGGATAGTGATTGGGTAAGTTTAGAAGGGATGGAGGGTTGAACCCCACCACTCCCTCCACCCTGATGCACTTATCTCATAAAATCTAAACCCAAAGTTATAAATGTGAAGTGTGAAGAGACGATTGGGTTCCCACCTTGCTTACGTTTGCATGACACCTCCTCATTTCACGCTTGTCTTCCATCAATTTCCCCCAAAGTCTCAATCCCCAATCCTTCTTTTTTATTTAATTTATATAAATTCTTTCTCTTTGTAACACACCCCATTTTCATCCTTCAATCTGGAATATACCCTTTTCATCTTCCTTTATTATAATAATAATAATAAATAAATAAATTAGGTAACTTTTTTCCTTAACCAAACATGGGTTGATCTTCAATTGTTGTTTTATGCTATTTTTATTGTAAGTTTGATGTTATCTTGGATGTTTTTGATCTGTAAATTAATAATCTTGAATTATTACGTGTTATATATATATATAAATCATGATGACGTTTACATGTTTCTTGTTGGTTTTTATGATCAAGTGTATAATTGTCTTTTGTGGGTGCTGGCTGTAAACTTTTTTAGTTTTAAAGGTTACATTTTTATTTTATTTTTTGGGGGTATAATGATATATGCTTAAAATTGTATCTATTTTGACTATGTAATAATTGTGCTTGTGTTGTTATCGAGGCATATATAACAGTGATAATTTGCATTGTATGGAAGCGGATATTATTTGTAATGTTTTGATATGTAGTTGATAAACCAAAATGTTTCGATTCTTTTATCTTTCTGATGAATGTTATGTCGAAATCCTATCGCATGACATTTGATTTTTGACTCCATATTGGTATTGGTTAAACCTTCAACTACGTTTTTTTGTGGAATAAGGCGGCTTATGTGCTATATGATTTAGTTATTGATGTTTACAATGTATTTCTCTTTACAAAATGTTTGAAGCTGTATAGGAGTTCCGGGCTTAATCTGTCTAAGAGTTTAGTTTGCTAGATATACCAAGGATTTATGAGCCAGGTAAAGAGGAATTTTGTTATGATGGTTTGTTTAATGTGTATAATATCGGATCATATGGTTTGAGACGTTACTGAGTACGTAGCCTGACTTTCATTTATTAAAAATCTGTTTCTGTAACTAAAATTTAAAATTTATTATTTACATATTTTAAGGCAAAACATGGGTCTACAAAACAAGCCTTGTTTGTACATTATAGAGCCCTGTTTGTGCATTATATATACAGAATTTTCATCTACTCATCTCCAAACCTAAACCATCCCATACCATATGATGGACACTCCAAGGATATATTTTCACAAATTGTGATCAAATTTGGGTATATCATGATGCAAGTCATATCTCATACTTGTACTGTCATTCGTACAAAACCACAGCATGTAGAAGATATTTGCTGCTTTATTTTCTAAGTCCGATTTTTTCCAAAACCAAGATGTTTCCCTTCATTATGTGTTGTACTAATTATTTCTACTTTACTTGTCACTTCAAGTTGTTCTGCTGAAACAGATTGTCGTCGTCTTCATAACTTACGTGTATGGTATATTCTCTGTGCATGTAGAGTAACAAGATATCCAAGGCTTAACGTACATTAATATAATACTGCCATTGAAACTCATATATGTATCCTTTTCTCAGTTTTGCTTATTACTTTCTCACATTTTCAAAATCTCGTTGACTGCAGTTGGGAATAAATTATCCTGATTTTCCATTCCCCATAACCATGGGGCATCGACATGTTTTCAGCCCATCCTATATATTTGAGACTGAGAATGATCAGAGGTGGAACATGACAGAGCATCCTTATGTGCATACAGGTACTCCAAATTATAACCTTTATAACTTGCACCAACTTCTTTCTTGAATTGTCTGTGGCCAGTTTGTTGTAAAACTACCTATGTATATCTAGGTTCTTGCATGAATCGTAAGTCATTATAGTTTATGTAGGAGAGCTTTAGCCACATTCTCCATATCCATATTTGCTCTGTGCTCTGCTTCACTTCGTGCATATGCATGTTTGGGTCTTTAAACGACTAATTAAATCTTTATGTAAAAGCTTTAGCCACTAAATGATCTTTAATGACTTCCTCACATATCAAAGTAACAGTCTTTCTAGATGTAGCTCTTTCAACTGGCTTACTTATATATAGGTCAATTTTAGCTGTTTTAACCTCAAACAGTTCAAATGAGATAATTACTTAATTAGGTATAAAGTGAATGGGTCAAATGTGCAGAATGGGTTGAAAGTCGCCTGAAGTGTATTTTCAATGAACAGAAACTTCTAAATAATCTAATCTAAAATTTTAAAACTATTGTAACAGTTTTGTTGTTGCAACAGTATTCAAGCACTAGCTATTTACTTAAAAATGGAGAAGAAGGTATTTTGGGTGGACCTGACTTTACCTGAATTGTTTCAACCTGAAACAGCGTTTACTATTTAACCAAACCCACCTATCTTGCCATTTTCAATTCATTCCTAAGGCCACGGGTCATGTTGAATCTTACTTGGATATGAGTGCCCAAAAACATTCTCTTGCACTCTATTGACTTACTGAGTGTTGGACAAATTGATGACTTGTTCGACTGTACTTTGCAGCACATAGTGATACTGTTGAAAGCAGTTCTCATGCTTATCCAGAGAATAACATGTCGATAGACGGAGAACAGTATTCTATTCATTGTAATCCCGCTCCAATGTCAAGTTCATACTCTTCATTAGCTCACAATGTCCAAACCCTGCATTATGAACAAAACCGTATTGGCCCATCAAATCTTCTTACAAGTCCTGAAAATAATAGGGATTTTGCATCTTCATCCAACTATAATGAACATCACGTTCATGAGAATGATTCTTCTGATATTAGAGGTAGTAACGGAAGATGGCATTATAAACGTAAAACCCCTTGTGATCCAGCTGATAATCATGTTGGCAGTTCATCTGAAATCTCTATGCGTAGTGACCCGTGGGAGGAAACTCCAAATATGGATTTTCTTTCCCCTTGGGACTACCCCAACGTGAAGGGTGGTCATGGTGGTGAAAGTTCTTACAGGAATGTGAGAAGCAGGGTTGCGCCCAACAGTCCGTCACATGATTGTACAACCAGTCATTCCATGGATGTTTCTTCCAATGGGTCAATGAGGGAGTGGAGCCCAACTCATATCTCTTCTTCTATGCATGGTACTATCTATTTTTTCTTGTAAATAAAATACCCGTATTATCCTTTTTTAATAATTTCATTCTATACTGCAGGTCACGAGTTAAATCCCTTCCATGTTGGAAGCAGTAGCTCTAGCCAGAATGGTCTCATAACCAGAAGCAATCATGTTCAGGGTACCCAACTGCAATCTATTAGAGGAACCCGAAGTAATTATATACAGAGGTCTGCTCCAACTTTCAGAGCTTCCTCAAGCACCTTGCAGTTGGGGCATTCAGATGAAGGACTGCGGTTAGCTCCTGAGAGTCATTCTTCTCGGCTCTCGAGACCTTTACCCACCATAACCTGGTGTTCCAGTGATCGAAATGCACGAACAAGGATGTCAATCGAGAGATTCCGATCATTTTATGAGGTGGCAAATTTTCGTGATCAACCTGCTCCGTCTGAGGTATGTTCACACTTACTAGATGAAGAACCGACGTTTATAGGTTAGATATCCTACCGTATATATAATGTGTGATATTCTCTTCATTTTATAAACCATTCTTTTTTTAGGTTTGATGAGTTTACCTACAGAATACGATACCTAGTATGAACTCTGCATACCTTAGAAAGCACCAGGGTTTTGTGGGCGTATAAACATACTTTTAAATGTAGTGTCTAGTGTTTGTTTAGGTGGCTGGAATGGGATGGCAAAGGAATAGAATGGACAAGGTAATGGAATCACACAAAATGGAATGAGTTATAAGTTTATCTCTATTTTATATATTTATTAAATAAAAGCTATTGGATTTAATGTACAACTTAAACATGATTATACCTTAATAAGATTTTAATGTAGCTTATAATAAAAAGATACATTTTCTTGTTTTATTTGAAAAATAAGTTTGTTTAAGTTTGGGAAATAAATCTGACAAACGTTTAGGTTATTGAAAATTGCATAAAGGAAGCTGAGTTACATTGTAAAATAAATTCATTCATTTCCTTGATGGAAAAGAAAATAAGTCAATTGGAAGGAGTAAAGTTTCTTCATGATTGGCCTATTCCGTTCTATCAGATAAAATAAACCGTTTTATGTAATTGAAATGGAATGGATCTCATAGTTCCTTCTCTGATTCCAGCATACCAAACACTACCTTACTTTCAAACTCGGGAATCCAGTCAAAACTCACTTACCCCTCTTGGTTTTTGCATATGAAACTTAATCGTGTAATTGTAGGGTCTCGTGATTGTGGATCGATCAGCCTATGTATCCGGAAATCCATTAGATCATCATCAGGACATGAGGCTTGACATAGACGACATGAGCTATGAGGTTAGCAAGCTCACCGATTGTTTTAACATTAGAATTTCCATGTGTTGTCTAATTAAGAAAACACAGGAGCTTCTTGCACTTGGGGAAAGGATTGGAAGTGTCAGCACTGGCCTGTCCGAGGATCTGATCTCGAAATGTTTAAGAGAATCTGTATACTGCTCTTCTGACGAAATACAAGAGGAAGGATCATGTGTGATCTGCTTGGTAAAGATTCCATCTTAGCTGTTCTGAGCTTTGTAGCATTCATAGTTGCTTTAATCATCTGCATTTGCATATATTAAACCTGACTGGAAAGCATTATAGGTGGCAAAATATACGGGTTGGGCAGTATATGTAACGGATCAAACGGTTAGCTTTTGTGACAAGTCAAAATTGGATTGATCCACCTCCCCTCTCTTTTTCATTAAATAATCATTTACTACTGGGATAATAATTTTAAGCCAAATTCTGGTTTATGATTCATGATTTAATCAGCATTATAAGGTCCATGCTTACATTTTTCAGCATTTATACCATTCATGCATTCATTTATTACTTTTATTATGTCAACCCCTTCAAGATACTGTATTAAATATGATTAGAAAAAGTACTACTAAAATAGCTACATATAATGTACATTATAGAATATTTTGAAGCAAGATTTGCTTAGATTTGTTTATTCGATTCTATGTTTTTGAACGAACCATGTTTGGTGTTGCAGGAAGAGTATGTAAACATGGATGATGTTGGGATGTTAAAAGGTTGCAAACATGATTTCCATGTCGGATGCATCAAAAAATGGCTGTCAATGAAGAACTTGTGTCCCATTTGCAAATCAGAACCCATGAAACACAAGTAAACCTATTGTCATTGTATTGTAAGTATGTTATTATGTATTTATTAGAAGAAAAAACATTCTCAAAATGGAGGACAGAGAATGTTGGTGCTGATGAATTTCAATAATCTAAAAACATTTTACATTGGCTGCCATTAATAGTTGGTGTTTTGTCTTTGCCATCTTATTTGGACTGTGTATATACACATATATAGTATAATTGGTGCTTAACCGTTCTGAAAGAACCATTCACCAAGTCCTTATGAACTTTTGCCGAGTGCTTAAAGATTGAATTAGTAAGCTGGACAATTATTTGAGATGGAACACAAATGTTTTAATATGCAACGATATTATGCAGTAAGAAAATGCGTTCGGTTTTATAACCTTCAAAAGACTAAATTCATTTCATGCCATTGACTAGAACGCAAAGAAAGCACAATATGCGTGTTTTTTTTAACTACCGTGGCTATCTTCAAAAAGCTTTATACAATTTGTCCTATTGATTCTTCACATCAGTTGAAAGGAGCAAATGGAAATGCAGACATGACATAAAAGATTCAACTGATGTGAAAAGTTAACTGGCAAAAATTGCAGAATCGATAATGACATAGTTGCATATGTTATTCTCGTTTCCTTTTGCCAGCCTTCCAAGGAACTTATGTGATGCCTGCCTAAAAGCCTCCTTGGGAGTCAACTGGTCAAACAAAAGATTTCTGGTCAGTGGCGGAACCAAAAAATATTTTTGGGGGGTTCAGAATTTTTGGAATATAAAAAATTGGGGGTACACACGTTAAAAAACTTACAATTTTACACTAAAAAACCTACAATTTTACACTAAACCTCTAAAAAAAATTTGAAATTGGGGATGCATTTGAACCACCCCTCATTATGTAGGTCCGCCTATGTTTCTGGTCATTGATTGATAATAATGAAAAGAGATGACTGGTTGATTCCTGTTGGAAAACTATAAAAATAGCATGATATCCGCGCGTCGCGGCGAATACAATTTATAGGGCGTCAGGTACCCGCGCGTTGATGGTTATGGTGTTGGCGGAGGTGGTGGGGGATTTCTTTAGAGCGTTTTGTGGTTCGTGTGTGTGTGTTTGTGAGAGAGAAAAGGAGAGTGACTAACAAAATAAAATAATGATGGGCAATTTCGTACATTCGCATCTTCCTTTTTTTTCAACATTTCCATAAATAGGGGGGCTAGAATTTTTATGAAGGAGTAAAGATAAAGATAAAGATGGTTTGACGTTATTGCCCAGAGAATACAAACACTAAGAACTTGCAAATTCCAATCAACTAATAAGAATGGCCCTGGCGTCTTGATGGTAAAGATCTACTAAAACATGGCATCCGGAAAAAGGTTATATATTGTTCAAAAAAAAGCCGATGTAAAAGATTATTACGCAGTATGTCCTTATTTGGTTCAAGAACGATACAACTGTGTACAGAAACTGAATCCATTACAAAAAATGATGACAATTATTACCATTGATTACAGTTTAGTGTTGAGTTGTATTTGTAACAATATATATTTTCGATTTTTTTTGTAAGTTGATTTTTTGTTGGCAGAAAAAAAAAATGTTTTCATATCCAACGGATATCTGTTTACTCATTTTTCCCACTAGATAAAATGATCAAATGATCGATCCTACGTTCTTAACTTGTTACCAAATCGTTGTGTATATGTGTTTGCTAAAATGACGCATTTGGTTGCATAGACATCACTGCATATGGAGAAAGAATACTTGGTCTCAGATATATGTTCTCAGATACCTAAAAGACGACGCGCTAGCTCTTTAAAAGGTATGAACAAAAAACCATATATCTGAATCTAGATAAATGAACGTACCAACTTGAGCACATCTCACCTTGCACCACATCAAAGACCGAGGTCTCCAACTGACCTATCGATGATTCATATGGAAATATCTACTTACAACTTGCTTGTCGTCAATTAAGAACATCTCCAACGGTGGTTTTAAAATGAGGTTTATACAACATGAAGAGGTCTAAAAAAATTTACACCATAGTGAAAAAACTTTTTAATACATGCTGGGCATCTACAATGGCAAACCTTTTATAAGGTACGTTTATAAAATTGTCTCACATCCATTCAAGATTAAAACAGAAGCTACGACATGTTTAACATGCCACATAGTGTTATAAAACATAATAACGATGCCAATAATTAAGTCGTCACCTAGGACCACCTTGGTTCGATCCACGCAAGAAGGTTGTGATGACGTACGGTTTTGAATAAACCCCCAAACTTGGAACAATATAAGTGTGGTTAAACAACACTAGGCATTGAATCTGTGAAGGGGTTAAACAACACTAGGCATTGATCAAGTCCCCTGTTTTCAAACAACCACCAACCAAACTTGGAACAATATTATAAGTGGTTGCTACCTTCAACAATTGATACCTGGGAATTGTTCATATAGTACCCAACATCCGATCTATAAAAGTCAGAATGCCTCGGTTTTTTTCTACCACCATCAGCCAGGGTGCAATCCGACCTACTTCGATTCTATCAAGGAAAATCCGACTTACTTCAAATCTATGTTCTTGAGGATTCGGTCAGCATTCGGCTTCACATATTCCTTGGGCATGAATTATACACAACTGAAATGCCATAACTTAGTAGATAGGTGTAGAAGTATTATTATTTGAATTAGTTATATCATAACTTCCACTAAATTTGAAAAATACTTAGATTGTATAAGTTGCAATTAGGCATAAACTTAAACAAACTAATTAGAGTTTTGGATATTTATTCAAACAACTGGTGTTATTAAATGGCTGAGAAAACTAGTGAATTACATTGTAAAATTTTCATTCTATTATGTGAGAGATTGAAGAAAACCTTTCTGAGATGCATAAATCAACCTATTAATATAAACAGATGACTGGGTTGATTCCTGTTGGAATATCTATCCATTGTCCAAGATTCCCCACTGCTGCCCCCCGCGGGAGTCCGGGCCGTGTCTCAGTCCCAGTGTGGCTGATCATCCGAAGAATATTTATAGCACATACCAAGTATAAGACTACTCTAATGTTAGGTACACTAAAGACGGTTTATGTTATTGCCTGGAGAATACAAACACTAAAATAAAGTAACACCCAATACCCTTTTTCACGGGTTATGAAACTCAACACCGTCTTCAACGGTGTATGTGGTAGGTGAGATGTAAACAGTCTTATCTCTATCTAAGGTAGAAAGGCTGCTTTCATAAAAAGACCTTCGGCCTGCAAAGAATAAAGATCGGACCATTAACCTTTGTTTACAAAAGCAAGGGCTTTTCCACTTGATCCAAGCCTTGCTTGTGAATACAAACACCAAGAACTAGCAAATTACGGTGAACTAGTAATGTAGTATTTGGCCTTGGCATCTTTAAGGTAAAGATCAACTGAAACATGGCATCCCAAAAAGGCGATATATTGATCAAAAATAACCGATATAGAAGATTAATACACAATATAGAAACCACATCCTTGTTTGGTTCAAGAACGATACAACTGTGATACAGAAACCAAATCCATTACATGCCAAGGACTAAAGAAAAAAAAGCATAATGTGCTTGTCTTTTTATATCCTCAATGACCATCTTTCAGAAACTATTTGAAAGAATTCGGCAATCTTGTCCCCATGATTCTCACATCTGTTGCATCTATTACAATGATTCAATGTTGGTTACAAAAAGCAACAAACAAGAGAGAAAAAATGACAAGATAAGTCGTCCTAACTTGTAGTCGGGGATACCTATATTAAACACTTGCGATCTTGGAAGATGTTTTTACATATAAGATCGACAAACCATGAGCTCTCAAGTCAATAATAGATCTTGCATGTATTTGCTTCATTTTTGTATCTTGGGTTGTCTCTTAATAAAAACTAAAACAAGCAACTTTCAAGTTTTAGGTTTCTTTGGAGGGCCCATATCCCCAGGTTCAGATTTGCGCTTAATACCCAAGAAGTGTTCGACCTGAAGGTAATAAAAACAAGTGTAAATAATCACAATCAAAAAAATAAAAAATCAGAGCTACGAGCAAATTTGAATGGACTATATGATTAAATACCAGTACAGAACAGATACCTTTCTGTCACCAAGCATGGGTGTCAAACTCCCGGGGAAGTCCTCCATGGTTGCAAAACCACTTTTTGGATCACTTGTTTGCCTAAAATACTCACGATAACAATGCAAAAATTAATAATATCAACTAGACAACAATATGCACACATGAAAACTAAAATATCAACTAGGATTATCGTTCTGACAATCGAACTTATTATTCTCTTTATTGGACAAGTATCCGACAGATAGTCATGTTAGGGCCTTTTTACTCGACAAGCTGATGCATAATACAATATTTTACAGCAATCACAACGTATGAATCACCTTATCTAAAAGTTTTGATTACCAAATCCAGCAAGTAAAAGAAATTAAATATAAATTAGTTTTTATACTATAATAAACAAAAGCACTAATAAGCAATTAAAGATGCTCAGTCATACCCTGGTTTGACATGACCGCTAAGAACAAGATAAGGTTTCTTCATTTTAGATTGAGCTTCCCTCATCCTCTCAACGGACATCGATGGTGTGTCTGCATTTCTCATTTGCTTCACCTTCAGCTCCTTGTGGTATTGGCGTATCCGCTTTTCTTGTTTCGTTTTGCCAGGACCCTTCCCATGGAATTTATGTGAAATCAACCTAAAGGCTTCCTTGGGAGTCAACTGGACCAACAGAAAGATCTAAGTTATTGATAACATTCATAATTTCTTCACGAAATGGGGTTATAAAAACCATCACAGTATCCACCAAGTGTTATTTCACTTGGATCAATATGAAAGGCAAGCAAAGGGGGGGCTGAATCGGGTCATTTAGTAAGGGTCAAAATAAACCAGCTGGGGTTCACCCGAAACACTCATTGTACACTATCTCTAAACTTCTATATATAGTTTGTTTTGAATTATGATTACAAAAACATTTTTAATACAATAATAATCCAAATCTTTAAATAAACAAAATTAGGAGGTTGTATGTATAATATATGGACTTTGTGGCCTTTCAATTCGTTCCCCATTAAAGTAAAACAATTTATTTTGACCCAATTGAGATAAAAACACAACCCAAATCGACCCACTCATTAGTAAATGGTCAAAATAACCACCTCCAATTATAGCTTCACGGAAACTTAATAGAAATAGTTAAGATTTAAGTGGTTGTAGAGAGTACTTACAATTCTTCCATATTCATCCGTCCTCTCAATAAGGATTTCTTTTTTATCATCATTCTCGTTAACAATGCCGACGAGTTTACTCTTTTTCTTGTCCATATTTCGACCACCCCATTCAACAGTGTCTTTAAGAGTTCCACGGTCTTTAAGTAGCTGAAGTGCACCAGATAACCCTTTTCCAAGTGAGCTCTCATGAATTGTTTCATCTGGCTTGACATCTTGCTCCTCATCTGCCATCTTTTCATCCTGAATAGTATCTTTCACCTCTGCCCAGCCACCATCTTCACCTTTTAGCTCTTGATCAGATGATGGAGGTGCTAAATCCTCCTCCATAAAAACATCTTCAGCATCAGGGTTATGAGCTTCTGAAATCATAAAAGAACAGAAACGTGAATACATACATTTTCAAAGCAACTGCACAGATATCGGGGTCTGTTTAGTTGAATGAAATGGACGAGGTAATGCAATGCAACGAGTAATTATATTCCATTATCATGTTTGTTTCAAGTGTAGCAGTGTAGAATGCGGTTATGTTTTACCTATAGCAGGAGAAGGGGGTTAAGCTAAAAGTTCAACCAGTAAAACCCATTCAAAGCCTAAAACTACCTATATCCCTTTAGCATTTTGCTAATTACAGTCCTAAGGGTTGTCAATAAGATGTAATTACATCAATGGAATATGGTACACTATCAACAAATGACGGCATCTTTCATACTTACAGTCTTACAAAACTTTTGCGATCACATCTAATATTTACAATTTTAAAAAATAACAACATATAGAATACTATCAACCCTCTACCCCCGCCCAAACTGTTTTGGACTGCACTAAATAGATACGTGTTTTGAATTGAACCCTTTCTGACCTGCAATCCAACCTGTCCAACCCTACCACTTTGCCACCTCTATTGTATGCACAGACAAAAGTGGGGCAGCCTATATAAAAATATAACCCACATACCTTCATCAAGCTGAAGACCCCATACAAATTCCTCCATCTCTGTAAAAACAACCTTATTTTCTTGAGATTCCTTATTTTCTTGCAACTCTACATTTTCAGCATCTGCTTTCCTGGATGTGGAAGATGCAAGTAGAGCAATTGCCTGGGGCCCAGATGATGTTCCGTCGTCTTGCTGCTTAAGAGCAACTTTTCGTGCCCTTTGTAACGATTTACGAAGATCCTCATCATCATCACCAAAAACTAAAGTATCTTCATCCTCATTTTGAACAGCAACAGTTTGCTCCATTCGCAGGGCTTTAGATGCTTCATCCGCCTTGATATATGCAGATTGGAATGCATTGCTTCTCATTTCAGCCTCAGATCTCTCTTGTTTCTCCTTTTGGGCCTGCCTTTTTCCATCAGCCCGTGAACCACGATCTCCAGCACCCAACCCTGCTGACCGAGCTTCTGCCTCAAGGGCCTCAATATCCAACTTATCTTTTTTCCTCAGTGATTTCTTTTTCTTGGGCTTCTTGAACTTCATCATCTCTTCACTAGTATAATAGTCTGTTGAGACCTTTCCAGTTGATGTAAGATCTTCAAAACGAGTGGTCACAGATGCACCATCTATCCTTTTCCGGAGCTGCACAGTAGAAAAAGCACTTTTTAGCAATTTATCCCTTCAAAAACATTATGAACCAAACAGCCAACTGTTAAGTTCACTGATGCATAAGAATGCAATGCACTTTCAAGTTTTACCAAGGTAATGTAACCTACTTTTTTGACCAAACAATGCACTGTACTTTCAATTTCAATCTTTTACCAAACAAAGCATTTTCATAACCTGAACGGCACATTACTCGTCAAACATGTTGATTTAATTAGATTCGTGTTGCCACTCATGTAAGCATTATTCAGTCACTAAAATAATCAATGCAACAATGTCATGGATTCATTGATTTATTTATAACTTCCAGTCCTATTTTTTGTAGTGAGATTCTTGTGTTCGAGAACCAACAAACTTAAATCGCGAATAGAAAAAAAAAAAGAGAGAGAGAGAGAGATGCCCTTTTCAACCCGAGTAAAAAATATATCTAGTAGTTTGATCAATTTATCCCTGGAATTTTAAGTAGTTTGATCAATTTATCCCTGTTTTTTAGGCTTTCTATATCTTACCTGTACACTCTAGCTATCCAAAATAAACCAAATGTTCCCTTCGGGTTGGAGGGGGGGTGTTAGCAATAAGCTAACAATAGAACAATTATAAAACGAACAGCAAACTTGGCAAAAGTTACCTCATCCAGTTTTTTCTCAGCTTCACCACTAAAGCGCCCTCTTTCATCAAGAACTACACCCTGAAAGAAAGTATATGTCAAAAAAACATTAAAATTTCCAGTGAAAAATATGAATCAAATTGATATTCACCTCGTTTGCGACAGGGTCATCATATTGTGGAAGCATTTTCTTTTCAAATCCAGGGTCTTCATTGAACCTGCAAGGTAAAATAACCAAAAAGCAAGATTAGCTTATGAAAGCATTACTAAACTAGAACAATATTCAGCAGCTCCACTTACTTGTCATCATAGACTCCAGTTCTCTTTTTAGCAGCCTTATAAGCTTCATTTCTCCGCTTCTGCTCACCAATCTCCACATTTTCAAGCATATCAATCTCTGGTGTATACAATGTAAAGTCACCTTAGGAAATCTGGGTCCAGCAGAAAACCACTAAAGATGACACATAAAGAAGCTGAAGAACAACTAAAATAGAAAGAAACTAATATACCTTCGTTTATGTCACCATCAGCAAGTATGCTCTGATCTTTCAGTGTCAAAACAACTGCACCACCTTCAATCACTTTGTCAAGGCCATCAAGGACTTTAAACCCAGCAAGGTCACCTGCCAACATAAATTCAAGGAAATTTTATGAGGATCTCAGATATACGACACAAAAGAATAAAAGAAGCATAATCACGCAGAGCAAGCAATGGACACTCTGTTATTGGGTGTTATATTTGATCGTATGGATTGGATGGTCGTGTCAGACAGGTTCTGAAACAGGTTCAAACGAGTATTTTTTGTATCTAGCAATCTATATCTATAGTAATTTATATATGTGTAGAATAAGGGATCATACGAGATGTATGTTGGCGAGCTAGCGGTTCGTCTTCGTCATCTCCTTG
Organism: Solidago caesia; assembly: GCA_028566075.1. Classification (NCBI taxonomy): domain Eukaryota; kingdom Viridiplantae; phylum Streptophyta; class Magnoliopsida; order Asterales; family Asteraceae; genus Solidago; species Solidago caesia. The sequence goes on along the minus strand of JAOXNX010000035.1, from coordinate 21,086,214 downwards.
ATTGTCCTGAATTTTCACAAATTTTATTAAGCAAATGCACTATTGAGAAACCAGTAAAATTCATATATAGAAACATGTCAGAAAAATATAACAACCTGTTCCTCAAGCATCTTTGAGAATTGCATTGCTTTTCTCTTCTCAAGCTTTCGGCTTTTACTAACCCACGATAATACATCTGAAGGGTCTTCTGACTCTTTTTTCATCCGTTCTTCCTTCATCCTAAGAGAGGAGCAACATGTTTCAACAATCAAAAAACGAAAATCGTTACAACATAAACCGGTAACGCAATGACTTTTGCATGTGTATTTTAAAGAGACCCACTTCATGATAATATACAAGAAACAAAGACTGAAGCTAAAGAATTAAAAGGCAGAAAGAATCTACTAGGCGCCTAACACAAGCGACAAAATGAGGTGAACAGAAAACAAAGAATTGATGATGTATTTTCCTCACCTCTTAATGCGGTCTTCGAGTTCAGATGCAGAAGGCTGAGATCCTCCATGTTCACCTTCAGTTTTGGCTTCATTCTTAAACGTAATATTGTCATCCCTGTCACGATGAGACCCGGTACCATGCTTACTTGTATCCTTGTACTGACCCTCCTCGGAATCTGAATCTACAACATCCTTTACCGAATCTTTAGTTTCGTCATGAGACTCATCATGTTGCTTTCGGGTCACCTTATCTCTTTCCCTCTCCCTAATCCTCTCTCTATCCCTGTCCCTGTCCCTGTCCCTGTCCCTGTCCCTTTCCCCGTCCCTGTCCCCATGTGTATCTCTATCTTTCTCACGATCTTTCGTTTTCTCTCTCTCCTTTTCCCTTATCCTCTCTTTTCCTTTGTCAGATCCCTTTTCACGATCTTTATCCTTGGCCCGCTCTCTATCACGATACTTTTCCCGATCATTTTCTTTTTCTCTCACCTTATCTCTGGTCCTCTCCTTATCACGATCATCTCCATCTTCCTTTCTTCGGTCTTTGCCACCATCTTTCAGAGAGCCTTTAGACTCTTTGTCTCTCTCTTTAGAAGCCTCACTAACCTTTGACTTTTCTCGATCTCTACTTCTGTGATCCTTCTCTTCTCTTCGACTACTCCTAGTTTTCTCCTTACTACGATGCTTTAACTCTCGTGATTTATCGTTTTCCACATCATCATATTCCCCCTTCCACCTCTCACCCAATGGAGACTCGTCCTGATCCCTAGTCTCAACACTTCTCCCACGTTTTCTACTGGACCGCTCTGTATCCATATTGACTTAGAATATCAAATGCAAAGAAACGTTTGCAGCAAGACGGTCAACCTGAAACCAACCAATAACAGAAAAGCATAATATAATTATAAGATATCAAGAGAGCTATCAAATTGAAGAGCGCGTAACAGCTAAAATCTCAAGTCGTCGTTTACAAAATCATTGAAATTCATAAACTAGAGTATCGTCTCAAACATACAATGAACATCAAATCTAAGAAACCTATAAACAACATAGAGCACAGATTATGTACACCACATAATGCATTTTATCCCCTCTAATCTTTGATAGTTGATATGCTAAACTTACCTAGCAACTTCGACAGTTTACACAATAACTAAGGTGCATATCAAGTAGCATTTAAGCTTACCAGGGTGATCCCTTTTACCCAACAACCCAACCCACCCCCCACCCCAAGCCGGATATGCAATGAAAAAAATTTCAAAATAAAAAAAACCTAATTATACCACTAGGCGTAACAAACTTAAACACATACATACAGAATTTAATTTAATTCGAATATAAAGCATATTCAATAATGCATAGAAACTATATATATATACAAAATAAGAAATCAAATAGAAACCCTAATGTTAAAAAATAAATAAATAAATGAGCAATATAATAAACATAAATATAATACGAACCGCGAATCAAGAAATTAGAGGATGAATGAATGAAGATCGAACTGAGGGGTTGTGAAAACTGATGGTGTGTTGGTTAGGGTTCTTCGCGATAAAACCTTGCGAACTTTAATTAATTTTTTATTTATTTTATTTGTCTTCAAAGGTCATACGGAGTGATATTATATAAATGGGAAAATGATACGTACTTCAAACTTTACCTAAGCTTACGTACTGCCACTTTAAAAAAAGTTACAAATTAAACCTTTGAATTAGATAAA
>JAOXNX010000035.1:21023070-21040641 GCA_028566075.1 Solidago caesia | reverse complement strand
TGTAAACCGCAATTTTGTGTAAACCACAGGGACGATTTATGCAATTAAATCTCAGGTTTAATACTTTTCTTTTTTAATTTTTAATAAAATGTTATGTGTTTTAGTTATAAATTGTTTAGTTTAATAGTTTAAGGGAGAAAAATAAAACATTTGGGAAGGCTGGAATCTTATGGGCGCCACTGAAATTGATTGGAAGAACTGGTTGGGAGGACTGAAGGGTTGAAATGAGTTGACAGAATCTTATTAGTAAAATTTGGGAGCGTTGGAAATTTGGAACACATGACTCCTCTCCCTTATTGACAATAACATGTGGTATTCCGAGGTATAGTTATATATTATAATTTGATGAAGATGTTAATTACCTGCCTTGCAACCTTGTGATCAAATGGCTTAATTTACTACCCAGGTAATATTATATGATTATATATTTAAAAATAAAAAAAACGTTTATGGGTTTTAGTGTCGTGATTTTTATCCGAATTTTAAAACAGTTCATATATTAGGTAATGCAAATTAATATCAAAATTGTTGATTGGAGGAAGCGGTGAGAGCTTCTCTTTTGGGGTAGTTTATGCAGGTTCGAATCCTGAGTTTTACATTTTTTTTTTCCTTTTAATAACATTAGTAGAATATTCAACATTACTTCTAAATATATTAGTGTAACATTTAACTCTAAACATTAAATATAACATTTAGCGTTTCAACATTTGGATCACTTTTAGTCAAAGTTTGAATTAGTTATTTATGTAATTTAAATTTTTTTCATAACTTTTTTTTTTTTTTTTTAAATTGTGTATACAACATCAAACATGGAGATTTAACATAAAGGTTATACATATACGTATTTACATGTTATTTACAATTTTTATATAAATATTTTTAAACAAGATATAAAGTCAAATATATATTATGTGTTTATATATATATATATATATATATATATTTTTTCTTCGTCTTTTCCTTTTTACAGCTTATTGTATCAAGTTAATAAGTTTTTATTTCTTTTTTGTGTTCTACATATAATTATATAATGTTACTATGTTTTTTATGTGTTCTATCCTCTTTATTTCAACTTTTCATCTTTCTTTTAACTTTTACAATGAATTGTATAATATTACTATGTTTTTATTTCTTTTTTGTGTTCTACATATAATTATATAACGTTACAACGTTTTGTGTAATTTCGTGACTTTGCCAATTTATATAAATTTTCAAATGTGGTCTTCCATTAGGACGTTTGATGAATCTGAAAAGTACAATTATGTACGGGGATCTATGTACGGGGATCTTGATATAGAGTCTTAAAAAGGTCAACGTCAAGTCGGTCTTTTCATGTTTCTGAAAAAATGTTATAAATTTAACATGTTATTGCACAGAATATATGTAATGTCTTCCGGGGCAATGCCCGGGTGACATACCTCGTTTTAAAGTAATTTAATTTGTTTATTGATTTATATATTCAAAATATCTTTCCAAAACGACTCCAGGCTTCTCAATCCAAGATTCCAAGGAGGACGAATTTGGAGTAATTTCTATCTATTTTGTTGGCCGTTTAAAAAGAAAATTTTCAAAATATTTTCAGAGGTGATTCTTATAATAAAAGTACGTATGAAGTAGTCCATGAAGAAATAACTTACAAAACAATTCCAAGTGACCACAGATCAGCAGGACGAAGGAAATTATTGGATAACAATGTTTCTGGAGCCATGTACTTAAAAGTACGTATCTGAAACAAATGAGCATAAACAATTAGAACATTCTCACCGAGAGCTCAAAAACCAGTTAACTGAAGCCGCCACAGATAGTATGGTAACAGAGCCAATTGTACTTGTTCTTTCATGAAGCTCCTTGTTAGTTTTCCACATAATCTGTGCAAGCCCAGAGTCACATATCTGTTTCATATGAAAAAAAAGGGATGATTATAGATAGTTCGTAGATAAAAATTTATAGGGAAAAATTACTTGTTTAGACCCAACCTTTTATTTTATTTTTATCACTTTAGTCACTCACCTTTTATTTTTGTTAAAATAGGATGCAATCTTTTATCTTTTTACCACTTTAGTCACCTACCTTTCACTATTTTACCACTTTAGTCACCCACCTTTTATTTTGTTAAAATGAGATGCAACATTTGGATAAGTTGTTACATTAATCACTCACATTGTGAAAAATGTTGAAAAATGGTATTAACGTATTTTTGGACACCAACATGCAAATGTGTAACCTACAACCAGTCTTGAGCTTCTACGTGGCTTGTCATGTCACTTAAAATGGTTATTTTTGTCACGCCATCAAAACGTAGGATGACACGTCAACACCCATCATTAGATCCACCCATTTATCCCCCTGTCTCTTTCATTTTTAACCTAAAATTTTCTTAAATCTATCAAAATACTCTCAATGGTTTACTCTTCGTCAAGCTCAATTGATAACAAGATAAATCGAGGATCATTTAAATATCTTTGTATATTTATGGTCATTGTTGTTGTTGTTAAAATAATGTTTTTTTAACTTTAATTAATGAATGAATAAATAGAAATAGGTATTACTGTGATATTATGTATGCATCTTATGTTATGCATGTTTTTTTTAAAATTCTTTTTGGTATTATTGTGATCAAATAGTTAAAGTTAAAATTGGGAATATGTTAAAATTAAAATAGATACTGATCTTATGTCAAAGAGGGTAGACAATGTGTTAAAATGGGTAAATATTAGTCCTCATTTTAATGAAAATAAAAGGTGGATGACTAAAGTGGTGAAAAAAATGAAAGGTTACAGTTCATTTTAACAAAAATAAAAGGTGGGTGATTAAAGTGAAAAGAAAGTGAAAGGTTGTATCTAGTTTTAACAAAAATAAAAAAATAGGTGACTAAAGTGATAAAAAAAAAAAAAAAGAAGTGAAAAGTTAGATCTAAAACAATAATTTTTCCCAAATTTATATACATATGTAAGCTTTAGCAGGTTCTGTTTCATACGAAAAAGGTGAATGTCAAAATACTTAGGAAAAAGTTACCAACTTAATATGGATTGTACTGCTGGTCCAAAATGGAATCAGGGTCAGGGTTTCCCTACATTCCAACCTTTTGAGAAACATCTGTGGTAAAAAGTTGATAACTAGCCACCCGCCTACAATCAGATGTCTATCCATAATGTGAGGGTGCCCGCGTTTGAAACCAAGATCTTGTGCTATTTATTTCTAAAGCATAGTACCTGCACAATGCGACGAGAATAAATATTTTTTATCGGTGACATCCAATAACTTTTTATGATGATTCTTGCTGGTGGTTAAATAATTGAAAAGATAACATTTTCATTTCTTTTTTATAAGATATACTTATGATTTTCATAATTAAAATTAAAATATATACAAGTTAAATAAACTAATAAATAAGGTAATTATTAATTAAGATATATATATATATATATATATAACTAAGAGAGGATATGGTTGATCATATGTGGCACTCTTCTGAGCTCGCCACGTCAGCTTTTTCCTACGTAGCGTCACCATATTGATTCGAGTGACACGTGCTGACACCTAATCTTCTTACATCAGCTTCCAAGACTCCCCCCAGGACACCCCCCTTATATAGGAAGAACTTCTACCATCTTCTTCGCCACATCATCAAATATTTTATTATTTCCTATTATTTAAACACAAAATTAAATACACTTTCTATTAATAAAATTAAAACATAAAATAAAATCACAAATAAATTATTAAAATTTAAAATATACAAAATTACAAATACTAAATTAATATTCAAAACTAATAAAACATTTCATAAATATGTTAATACTTTAAGGGCTAAACTGAAACTATATATATATATATAGGTCTTCTTCTCCAATATGCGCACACACACAAGGACACACACACACATATACACCACAACTTTATATATATATATAACCAAAAAAAAAAAAAAAAAACAAATCCGCCCCACCTCTCCATCATTTTGCAAGTTCTCTCCGACGCTCGAACAAAGACGCCGATGTCCCCGTGTTGCTGCCTATAGCGTCCAAGAGTCCCCCCATCCAATACGCCTTCGAAGACGCCCTATAGGCAGAGGCCGAATTGCACCTTATGTGTGCCCTGAGGGCGAAGGGTGTGGTTACCACCATTCCAAAATTTGGCATTGTTGTAGCTAATGAAATCTTGCCACGTGTCCAAAATTATAGCTTACCAAAACATAACAAAACTTGTCAAATCAAAGGAGAGAGAGAGAGAGAGAGAGAGAGAGAGAGAGAGAGAGAGATTGGGGGGTGGAGAGAGGGAGAGAGAGAGAGAGGGAGAGAGTAAGGTAAAAAGGTTCCCAACAGCTAGAAGTATCAACACCACTGGGCAGATATGGTTGGTTTTTTCTGTAAACCGAGACTTGTAGATTTCAAGGGGGTGAGGAACCGCCTAGCCGATGTCCCTTGCCACTAGTCACTTGCCGACCATACCATTTACCCTTAAGGTATATATTCGACAACCTCAAATATAATTAATCAAGTGACTTGTACATTTTGTGTAATCTATACCATCTTATAAACCAAATGACTTGGTGTATTACCTTTTAAAAAATTTCAACATTTCCTTTTTTTATCACATCATTTAATGTCTTATTATTTAATATCTATTATATTAATTAATTAATTAATTAACTAATTATATATTATTTCTATAATACATTATAAAAAGAACTTAATGTACCTATTTTATTTCTCTCATCTATTAATATTCTATCTTTCATTTTTTTAAAATATCCAGATTACCCTTTTAATAATATCATCTAAAATATCTACAATACCTCAATCCCTTAAAATACCTACAATACCGCAATCCCGCCACCACCATAACCACCACCACCACCACCAGTCGCCACTCACCTCTCACATTTCGTCGCCGTCACCATCGCTCCACCGCATTGCGTGGGTCTAATCGATATATAGTCAGTCATTAACTCATTAGTCAGTTTTCTACCAAAATGTACCTTAATAACATCCCGAGCAAAAATCAAAATGTTTTGTTGCTTCACCATGAAAAATTCCTTTGTGATGTAAGCAGTTCAGACGCTTGAACTTGAAAATATTTAGTGACATGTAAACCATAAACGTCATAGACGGTATTTGGACCCATAACCCGTGGAAGACGGTATTATGAGTTACTTAGTTATGTAAATTATAAACGTAAAACATAAAAATCTTGGATCCGTACTTGACGTGGACATAAACTTATAAAAATAATTAAAATTACCAATTGCTTTGCATAATTCTGAATTTTATCTTCAGAAAGGCCCCCATCTTTTTTCAAATGATCATACAAATTACCTGATATGATGAAATCCATTCAACAAGCTGAGGTAAAATAAATATATAAATATATAAAAGATGACTATTAAAAAGCAATCTATATAATATACTAGGTAGATCAAAGGGGAGTTGTTACCAATTAAAAACCGTACCGGACCGGCCGGTTTGACCTGTCGGACTGGTGCGCGGTCATGGAAGTCGGTTTTTTAGACCCGTTTTTTTAGCGGTGTGGTTTAATGGTTCGAACCGGCCGGTTTTTCCGGTTGATGTAGTTGATTAATATATAAACGAACAATATAACTATTAATCTATACTACTATATAAAGCAAGTCAGGAGCAGGGCTAGAAAGCGTTCCATTAGGAATAGATAAGCCTGGTCATTAATACAATTAAGTCGGGTTCATATAATATACACTAAACTCGAACATCTAATAGATTGCATTTCAGGTTTTGTAATTGAGCTCAATCTTGGAACGGTAACGACTCAACTCAATTACACCATGTATACCTTTGGGTAGGGGTAAGACTGTCTACATCTTACCTCCTTCAAACCCCGGTTCTTGTTGGGATTGAGTATTGTTGTTGTTGTATATTCTATATATGCCTTTACACGCAGCACATATACACAAAAATACTGTAAACAGATACTACGTACTAAATAGTGGATTACTTTGATAAACACTTACCCCTTAACTTGTCTCCCAAGAACCACGCTTGAGATTTTATCATCCGTTATGAATTTTATGGCAACAAGCTACATATATATATATATATATAGACACACACACGCGTCCGTGCACTAGACTTTCGTTTGGCCATGAAAACTTTACCATAAGCTTCTTCCGGTAACAGCTCATCACCGAGATCATACTTGTTGAGTCCTAAGGACTAAGTCTAAATGTTAAACAGATTGTGAAATTAATGTCATAAGTTAAATCACTAATTAACACCAACTTGTATATATATATAGATCGTGTGTGTGGGTGTTTGCTTATTTTAATTTATTAATGAACGTGAAGCGTTGTTCTTCATGGGCTGTTTATAAAAACTAGAAGTGTGTTCGTACAGTGCACGGAAACCGAATGTGTTTTAAGTTGTGTAGCAGGGACACGTGGTTGAAACGTTGAGGTGACGACGGCTGTAATAATTGTTTAAAAGTGGAAATTTAGTGGTATTATTATATAAAATATTTATTGTTATGGTACTTTTTAACTTAGAGTAATCTCTATTAGTAATCTCTATAATAATACTATATAAAGCATATCAACCTTTTTTCAAACTTTCGGATCTTGAAACCCTAAAATGTTCCTAGATTTTCTACATCCCTAACAAGTAAAACACATGCATGGTCTACAAAAAATGCTTTTAATAAACTAATTTATAACATCTATCTCTTAACTCCTAAAATAAATACAATACCCCTTTCACATCAATAACCTACACTACTCGCCGTCGCCACCAGTTATAACATCTATCTTTTATTTTATTACCACATCACCGCCGCTACTATCGTTGTAGCATCACGCTGACATCCAACTAGTATTAAATTAATGGTTTAGTTAATTTGAATTTGTTTTAATTAATTGATTTTACGTTAAATATTATTAGATTATTAAATACATCTATTTAAAAATTCAAATTTTAAGACACCTTTTAATATTGGGTTTTGCAAATATGTGCCTTAAGGGCACATGTAAGGGGGAATTTAATGCACCTTGAAAATTAGAAATACACCTCGAAAATTAAAAAAAATAACAAGATTCTTTTTAAAAAATGCAATTGTTAATTCCTGAGAAAAATCTTATTACTTTTTTTTTAATTTTCGAGATGTATTAAATGCCGTTACATGTGCCCTTATGGCACATATTAACAAAAACCCTTTAATATTTCATAAGGCACTATAAGTAATTTTCTTTAAAAAGTCAATCATTCTTTTTTAAATCTAACGTAACTCAAGGACCATTAATGCAAAGATTTAATTTGATCTAAAAAGATTCCCTTGCGCGGGAACGTTGACTTCATTGTTACACCAAGATTATATTAAATTTAAACACTTTTTAACTTTTTTTTATCAATGTTTTAAAAACCGGATTTTTCGTGAAATCGATCATTTTATCGTGACTGGTTGAATCGGTCGGACTGGTTGAACCGATTGGTTCGACCAGTTGGTTATTATTATTTTTGATTAAATTTTTAATAAAAATACTACTAAATTTGTTACAATCCACTAAAAAATAATACAAAATAGTTATAATCTAAAGAAAATATATGTTTTAATGTTCACAAGCAACTAAGAATAAAATTAAAGTATACACATCATCATAAAAAAAATCCGTTAAACCGAAAAAATGGGCCAAAAACCGGAAAACCGGTCGGTTAGCAACAGTGGAAAAAACCGCCAAAAAACCGGGGTTAATAAAACGGCCATCCGACCGCGCATCGATCCGGTCCGGTTTTTAAAACATTCTTTTACATTGAACTAGAAAAATACACTTTAGTGTTGCTGTGGGAAAAAAAATTTCAAGCTTAAAAAGTAGCTTATTGTAAAATAACTTTTACATTATCACAAACTAAAAATAATATTGATATGATGTTTTATGATACGTCATATACCAACATAATAAATAACAATAACTATATTAATGCAAATAATAAAATTTAAATAACAATGATGTAATATCTTACTATAGGTCTTATATTAACATGGTATGTAGCCAAAATAAAAATTACATATAAATATAATAAGAATAACAAAAAAAATGTATACCCTAAAAAAAAAATGTAGCTACTGTATTTAAAAGTATAACCCCCCAAAAAAAAGTTAAAATCGAAACCTTGAACGAAAATAAAAGACAAATGAGAACATAATACATAATACAATTATAAGTAGAACACACACAAAAAAAAAGACATAATAACTTTATACAATACGTTGTAGAAAGTCAAAAACAAATGAAAACGCAGACAACATTACCAATAATTTACATAACTCTTGTAAAAAGAAAATAACAAATGAAAATGTATCAAACATAGTAACTTAATAAAATTAATAGTAGAATGCAAAAAACAAATGAAAACGTATTGTCGTGTACCAACATATGATATAACAATGGTTTTTTTTTTTTTTTTTTTTTTTTTTTTTAGAACGGCATATAACAATGGTTTACACGATCATTTTTATAGGAATAAATGAAGAATGCAAAAACAAATGTTAACGTAGTAATTTTATATAATTAGTTAAAAGAATTAAAATAGTCTTTGACCTTTGGAGGAGTAGGAAGAGGATAATTTGCCGTTTTAAAAAAAAAATCATAAGAATTAAAAAATAAATGAACACGTTACTTCTTCTAAATCATGATAAATACCATTTTCGATAATATACAACATGTTAGAAACCATGACCTATGGATCAATCACAATTGCTGCATAGTCAATAATATAATAGAAAATGATGATAAAGATGAAGGGGCGACAATAGAGATCAGGGAGATAGAGCGTAGAGTATTATTCCATATCAATATTCAGTATATTACAAGATTGTGTGTATCACAGTATCACACGGTTACATAAATAGAGGGAATGAATCCCATAATATAGGTTAACTCTCAATCAGTAGTTAATGTGATAACTAGGTCACGAGACGAATAGGTGAATAAATATATATTTGTATATGACACTCCTCTTTAAATATATATTACTACACAGTTATATTGCTTCATTAAAAACCTTATCAAGAAAACTCAATGGGATAAAACTTAGTGTTCATGATGTATCAGTCTAGATTTGTTGATGAAAAACATTATAAAAATACTTAAGTCTTTGGTTTCTGAGTTGAGTCAGCTTGGGTCTGTCCAAGCTGAGTCAGCTTAACACTTTCAGTTTTGTAATGTTTTATTTTAAGGAATTTTTTCTATCAAGTTGCATCAACAATGAAGTATAACATTTAGTCCAAGTCGAATATAAGGAGTGAAAATAGAAGATCAAGCTGAGTGTGGAAGTCAACTTGAGCTAAAAGGACACTTAGGCAGTTTGAAATCTGACAAATGTTTCAATCTGTATCTAATACAATCTGTGAAGAATTAACTTTGGGGAAAAAAAAAGAGAAGAATCACAGATGTACAAGGTACATGACAGGTCATTCTATGTTTGTGGTTGTCTTATTCTATGAGGTGTACATCCCCCCACTGACAAGTACAAGTGGTGGAAGGTGTTGTGGGGTCCAATAGTATAAGGATGTCAACATCAAATATTCCTTTGTGCAGAGCCACCAGAACATGAACACGTCTCAACAATGGACACCGAGTGATGTTTTGGAATTCGCCTATAAATGCCTCATTCCTTGGAGCATAAAGTGTGGTTGGAACAATTTGAGAAAGTAACTTCACAAGGAATAAGCTTCGGCTGTATCTTTTGAGTGGAAACCATAGGATTGTAATTTGTTATTCATCTGGGTTGTTTAGATATGTGTAGGCTATCTTGTTCCACAAAACAACCCTGTAATTCTTTGTAAAGATTTATTCTAATGAAGAAGTACTTTGAAAATTACATCCTTTGTTGAGGTTTCTTTATTTGCTTTCAGTCACTTACTTTGTAACATCCCGAACTTTTTAAAAATGTTTGTTTGAATCTTATCTTCCCCTGGTGTAAGTTAGTCGTTCCATACTATGCTTCAGAAATCGTACTCCTAACTTTGGCAACGCAAACCCCTTGAATCCTATGTCTAATTTTCATCCTTCATGTGAACTACGTACTGCACTTGATCGGTCGTCTATTTGGACAAACAATTTGATTATGTTTTTGTACTTTTAAACAGATGAAATAAATTGGAACTAGTGACGTACTTTGAATAAGTAATGTATTTCGTATAAACTAAATGTACTTTTGAACGGAGCGTGCTTTTGGACAAATTTAACGTGCTATTTCGGAACGAGAATGTATTTCAAACTAAAGGTACTCTTGCAGGAGTATGAAAATGACGTACTTTCTAAACGATGGTGCATCTAATATAAGGGACGTCTATGTACTTTCGAACTAAAAGGATTTTTAAATTTTGAAATGGATTAAAAGGTGTTTTTAAAGACTGGAGTACTTTTGACTTTGTACGTGGAATGGAGACCTACCGAGCAGCTATGTATTTTGTTCATAACCCATATATTTCAAAATTTTGATTTTCTATCTCACTTACTCAATGTTTTTGTGAGTACGTGATTCCTTACATCTGAATTAGTGTTAACTATTTCAAGTCGAGCCTTCATGTAACAGCCGACTTTTCAAAACATGGATTTCAAAAAACTTTTTCGTTAAACGGTGTCAACAACAACGGAATCAATTAAACTTTATAAAAATTGGTGTTACTTATCTAATATCATCACATCAATATAAGAAATCCAAAGCATCATCATCATTAACATCGTATAATCCAACATAACATAAATCATAAATCATAAGGACAAAAATCTATAATAACGTCATTATGGGTATCTAAGAGTCTTCAAGCCAACTACCCCGTCTCACACTAGCCTTTTAACTTCAATCCTGCTTACCCTGAAGGCACACCGATTTTCAAAGAAACAAGTGTTAAATAAAGATTAGCTAAGTAAGATACGCTCAATTTATAAAACATTCTTCATTTTACACTTCATAAAACATCGTCATTTCCTTTATATCCTTAGAGTATCATCGTATCGCATATAACACATATATTATCAAAAGGATCAATGTTCTACTTTACCTTTACCCACATTACATCATACATCCACATTTCATAACAAAGAAACATCAAATATCATATCTCACATATCGTACACATAAAACTTAGACATCATAGGAGTTATTATCCTACTTGTACTTATCCACCGTTCACATCATACATCATAAACATAGCATATAAGGAATCACATCCTATTCGTGCCTATCCATCACTTTCTTTCACTTTCCACTTTATCTTTTACTTTGCACTTTCGGTGACTAATGTCACCTAACACTTAGGGTGATATGGTTGTGTGTAGGCGATATAAGACCTGACAGGGAATCTCACACCCGACATAATGGGTAGACCTTTCGGCGGTCCATCGTCGTCGTTAAGGAAAAACATAGCTGATCCAAGAGTAAACCGTTTTACCTTTGCACATGTAGTGGTTAGTTACTCCACCCGGTAATACTCGAACACACACTAACGTCACATGGGGGTATCATGAGTCCCACCCAAGTAACCATGTACACAATAGCCTACATTAGGCTAATGCGGGTTAAGCTTAACACTTCCCACGTCATTCCCACGTCCTTTTGCTCGAGCATTTACATATTTCACATTAGTTTAGGTTTCTTTAATACCTAATTAATCCCACATCAACTCTAACATTTAATCCCATTAACGTGCACATGTCATAACCATCATATCCTACGTGTGTCTAGTGAATTAGATCTATCACACTTAAGTCTCGCACATATCTCATCACGTATTATAATCAAGCATAACATCAGTAACATCATCATCACTTTACATATCGTAATCCTATCATAGGCATTGTCATTATAATCATCGCATAACATATACATGTATCTACTTCACATATAAGCATTATCAACCATCATAGGTACTATATCGTACGTACATAACCCACATAACCTCCCCATAACCCGGAATCCCAACACATATAAGTTAATCCAGTTAAGAGGTTCATTATTGAAAGCTATCCTTTGTTGTGCCTCCAATGTGAGAAAAGTCATGTATCTTACCTCACGGACGCGCAACAACAAGCACAACACAAACTAGAAAGCTTTGCAAGTAATCCCGTTCCCGTCAACCTATTAATATCATATCATCAATAAACTTGCCACATAAACATCTTCTAAGTTCCTAGACATCAAGGCCACTTATCCCCCCTTAAAATAGGTCAAATAGGCATGAAAACAAGCTTGAACGAACCCCAGACCTCAAGTTGCGCCGCAACTCCCAAAGTTGCGTCGCAACTTTTGCCCGACCTGCACAAAACTTATTCTTTTGTCTCCAAACTTAATCCATTTGATCCCCAAACGAATCCAAACCCTTGGTACGACTTGTACACATAAAATTAACCTTAAACATGACTCAATTCACAACTTAATGTCATCAATTGGTCTTTGAATCATTGGCTAACATCGATTACCCATTGACCCGTTCGGTTTACACAAAAACGACTCTTTTCGATTACAAGATTCAATACAACGAGTGAGTTTTCAATTGACCACCTGGAATTGACTCATAAACATATCAACAAGATAATTCATCATTAAAGTTTGCAACTTGATGTTGCTAGCTCATTCAATTAACAATCACCTTAATAGAAAAGATGATTTTCAACCGAAAACACATTAATTAATCACCCTCATCCCTTATGAACGAATCTCAGGGACAAAACCTAATTCAATAACTTAATTAACAATCAAGGATTGATGCTATACCTGTAGGGATGATTAACGGATCGAGAAACAAAGAAAATCTCTTCCGAAAAGCCAAGAAATCGAACGAAACTTGAAGGAGAAGCTTAGGGTTTTGAGAGAGAGTTTCTTAGTGGCTATGATCTGATTATGAGGCCATAATGGACGTGATATAGCCCTAAAAGCTGCTGGACATACTTTCTAATCTCTACACTTAAGTCCCTTTACTTTTGTTTATCGTTAATTGTCACGTATTTAGTCTTTAGTCCTAAAAGGCAACTTATGGCTGTAAACATACATTCATTTACACACATTAAACACTTCACATCTCGTTTAAGAGAACATTACACATAAGACACATTTCGTAAACTTAAATTACACATAATCGACATTAAAAACTGACGGAAGATAACGGTACTTTAATGTCATTTTAACCTACCGGAAACACATGCGTTCTAATTAATCATTTGATTAATTATACCTAACACATATCACATTTCATTTAATCATATGGATCATATAATCACATATAAATCGCGTTTTCACATTTAATTCACATATTAGACTTAACAGAAGACTAACGGAATTAACGGTCAATATCAATAAAATTCGGGATGTTACATTGCGCGAGTATTATTTCTAGTCACTTAATATGGACAATAAGGGTGTTTAATTTATGTTTTCAAAAGACGTATTTATTGCCAATGATTGCTTGAATACCAATGATTGGTACACTCTTTATAATTTCAACAACCCAATGATTGGATTTCAAGAACCAATGATTTGGAGTTATAATACTGGTTATTTCAAGTAATACGGGGAAAGATAAGTATGGTCTAATAATTCACCAACCATTCAAGTGAAAGTTTTAAGTATAGAGACAAATCACAAATGTATGTAAGAATCTCTGTAAAGATTCCCTGCACCACTTGAGTACCACCTTGACTGAGGTAGACTACTATCTTTACATCATTGACAACAGAAATTCTATCATTACATCATTGACGGCACGCATACTCCCCGTTTAATACAATATGTCCCGTTTTTCTAAGAATGAGAATTGCACGTGTCAAATTCATAGGATGAATCACATTACTTCATAAAAGTGAAATGAATGGCATGAAGCACTTATTTATAGGCGTGTATATATAAGTCACCAACCAAACAATGCGGGTGATGTGGCGTGACATTACATATACCGGTTATAACTTGGCAGTTACCCGGTAACATATGTCGTTTGAACAAAATAAGTACTTCATTACTTGATTAAACGACCAAGTAAATCACTACATAATATAACCATTTGCCCATAGTTGGTTACAATCCGGTGCTATAATCCCAAAAATAAAAAAGCTAACTTACACAGTATCACATAATATGTGAAGTATGGTCCAATAATTCACCAACCATTCACGTGAAAGTTTTAAGTATAGATGACAAATGTATGTAAGAATCTCTGTAAAGATTTCCTGCACCACTTGAGTACCACCTTGAATGAGGTAGCTACTATCATTACATCATTGACAACATGAATTCTATCATTACATCATTGATGGCACAAATACTCCCCGTTTAATACAATATGTCCCGTTTTCTGAGAATGAGAATTGCACGTGTCAAAAAAATTGTCAGGGAAAACACAACGTATAAGGTTATACGGCTTGTATGTTAAAAGGGTGTTTATTTTGAACAGTGTAAATCAGGTGCATTAATTGCCTTTCACACTATATATTGTCCGTATTATGTGATACGGTTCTAAAAGGGTGTTTATTTTCTACAGTAAAGGGTGTGTGGGAAGTGGCATATTGTCCTTATTATGTAATACGGAGTAAAAAGGGTGTTTTTATTTCAACAGTGAAGGGTGTGTGAGAAGTATCACCCTTTTTATAAGGCTTAATTGTTAGAGTAAAAATTATACACGAGAGTGGCAGCGATACTTTAGTCAATTAAAGATTTGAGAAAAACGAGAGTTAATCTTGATTACATATTAAGTAGTTCAATATTGTAAGTGACATTGTGATAATTTGATTGACGTGCATGGTTGTAGAACTCGTGGATCGGGATCGGATCGGCGAGGCGGGGAGACGGGATTTTTTGAAAAATCGGGGAGATATCAGGGAGATATCGAATTAGGAAATTTATATATAAAAATTATAATTTATGAAATTATATGTAATAGAATATTAAAAATATCTAGGAAATGACACATTGCTCGGTAAATCACCTATTGGATAAATCATACTTAGTCCATAAACCGTATGTTGCTCGGTAAATCACCATTTCTCGGTAAATGAGGTTTAATTCGGTAAATGATACTTATTTGATAAACTATGCTTTGTTCGGTAAATGATATTTTTTATCTCGGTAAATACTCTTATTCGGTAAATACACTAACTCGGTAAATCACACTTAGCTCGGCAATTGATGTGAATCTTGAAAAAGAATCAAACCTTTCCTCAATGGCATTCCTAGGTTACTAATGTTAAACTTGAAACTTAACTATACCTTGGACTATGCATCTGATCATAGGTTCGCATCGATAGCACTTATTCAGCTAGCAACTTACTTGAACTTATCGCTCTTGTGCCTTTTCACTTGCTTTATATTGTATCTACAATCACTGTCACTTCACTGCCCCCTTTCAACTTTTATTGTTTTACTATCGGGGCTGAAAAGCATGAATGTAACTTAACTTTTGGCAACCTTTGTACTAAACTTGAACTATTATTGTTGGTACTCGAATGTGATCTTATGCAACTGTTTTGATAACTGTTTATGAAACTGAATACAATTGTTATGCACTATTTTATGCCACTGTAACTGCAACTACTTTATGCCACTGTAACGGCACATGGAACTATTATTCGGTATTGGGAACTAAATTTAAAGTCCCTCTGGAAATTACTACTATTAATCAACTCCCACTGCTAACGGGATAGACCATAGGTACTTATGGATAGCGCTATTTGAGGGTTAGCCGGACTCTCCATCCTGAGATGCAA
The DNA here is from genome assembly GCA_028566075.1 of Solidago caesia. NCBI lineage: Eukaryota > Viridiplantae > Streptophyta > Magnoliopsida > Asterales > Asteraceae > Solidago > Solidago caesia. The sequence continues at coordinate 21,024,920 of JAOXNX010000035.1, read as the reverse complement.
ACTCAGTGATGCATTCTTACCTTAACTTATATCTTAGTCTTACTATTGAGAGTATGACTGTCTAGGGCAAAAACGTACGCCGTCAAATTGGTTTAGTAGTAGCTCAAGTATACGCAATACTCCATGGTTGAAACTTGAATTGGTAACTTTGATATCTTTGAAACTATTCTGTCTTGCAACTATAACTGTTTTGACAGGGAAACAACAAGAGAACTTTGGTAACAAAACTGTGAACTCACCAGCTACTTTTGTAGCTGACACTTGATTTTCTCATTCTTTTCAGGACATGGCAACTAGCTTATCGGTATCTAGAGTCATCAACTTGTATCTTCTGTTATGTAACTAAATTCTGTGGGTTGAATACCCGACAACAATGTAATCTTTTGTAACTATTCCAATATTATGGCATGTTGTGATCTATATCTTGTGCAATGTATCTTGATTGATGTGCACCTCGTGTTTCCGCTAAGCGGGGTGCTACAGATCCTCATGAGCATATCGATAAATTTGAAAAAGTTTGTAGGTTGTTTCAGTTGGAGCGGGGTAGGAAGATGTGGTTAAGTTGGAACTATTTCCCATGTCTCTCATGGGAGAGGCTTTGAAGTGGTTGATGGATCTACCGGAGAATACCTTTACCACTTGGGATGAGTTAAAAGAAGGGTTTATTAATAGATTTTTTCCAGCTCAGTTGGCGAGAAAGTTGAAAATTCAAATTCGTGGGTTCAATCAAGAGGATGGTGATGATATGGTGGATGCATGGAAAAGGATGAAAGAATTGTTGTACAAGTGTCCGGGCCATGGTATCGAAAAGGATGAGATTATGGAAATTTTCTTCGGCACTTTAGATAGGAGATCTCAGAGGGAGCTAGGTTGGGCAAGTGGGGGTAATTTTGATTATATAACTCCCAACAATGCATACAAGATGATCGAAGATATGGTCAAAGCTAGTGTAACTCGAGAAGCCGATAGAGATAAGAAGCCAAGGAGGACAGTGGCGAGAGCGGGAAGTAGTGGGATTTCAGAAGTACTGGAGGAGAAAAAGTCACTTTCGGATACAATGAACAAGACGTTTAAGCAAATGGGAAAGGACATCAATGTGCTTGCAAATGAATGTCATCATTGTCAAGGTCCTCATTATTATGAGGATTGCAACATTGTCAATCAAGAAGATGTCAAATACGTTCAGAGTCAATATCAAGGAGCTTTTCAGTGTGGTGGCAGTTTCCAAAACCATTTTTCAGGTAATTCTAACTATCCTCCTAAGTTTAATACTAATAATTCTGAAAATTTTCAAAATAGGTGGAATAGGGACACTCAACCAAGCCAACCACAACAACAACAACAAGGAAACGTTAGATCTTCAAGTGGGGAAACAAATGGTTCACTCATGGATATGATGAAGTTCATTGATACATCGGATAAAAAGGTTGAATATTGGAGAATTTTACTAAGAGGTTGAATGACAAGGTTGATGGGTTGCATGATAAGATGGATTTGAACATAAGGAATCAACAAGCCGCTCTCATAGATTTGGAGAAGAGGATGGAGAGGTTAGGTAATGCATCTTGACCTCAAGGGCAATTGCCAAACAATACTCAACAAAACCCTAAACCTCAAAACAATCAAGGTTAGAAGTATCAATGTAACACCCCACTTGTGGCAGAAACGTGAGATGCAACTCATAGGATATTGCCAATGGATATTACACAGAGAAGCTACATGCTTTTCATATAAGGCTTCAAGTTATACATAAAAGACAAGAAATACAACAAGTAATTCCCATGCAAGGGAAAGCAATCCGAGGCATCATGCCCGGGTCTATCATCTAAAATGCAACAATCAATCCTCAA
>JAOXNX010000035.1:21010174-21022970 GCA_028566075.1 Solidago caesia | reverse complement strand
ATAATAGGAGCTTTTCATTCAAATTAAAAGCTAAAGCTCTTAAAAAGCTCCTCCAAAAGCTTGTGCCAAACACAACCAATGTTAATCTAAGCAGTCTTAGTTGTGGAACTCAACTAAAACTTGTATCATTAAAATAATGAAAATGTGCTTAGTATCCTTATTAGGGGGAGGGTGTGGAGTTCGATTAGCCTTTGGTTTGGTTGAAACCAATCGGGATCAACGGCGTCGGCCTTTCGGTTTGAATTCGGCACGGACCAACTCGGTTTGTGAAACCGACTTCCATCATATGTGAAAGTGAACGTTGGAAGCTTTGGCAACACCAAAATGGACCGTTTCAAACGTTAATCCCATTCCCAACGAACTTTTGACTGTTCCCCTCCAATTGCTATAAATGTTATTTGTAAAATAAAAAAAAAAGTTGCAGAATATACAACAATGAAAATATACAAAAAAAAGGTTGTAGGCATATATGTTTTTTTATCAAGCTGTTTGCTTCTTGAATTACATATACTACTCATAGTAATATATAAATATATAAGATGTATAGTATAGTGGTTTTTATATTTTATAAATATAATTGTTTATTATAATTAAATATATATAAAAAAAATGGGTTGGTGTATCATGACATCTTATAAAAACTGGTAAGTTTTTAGGTTGATGGGTTAAAATGACTTGACAATATGTTATTGGTGGTTGGTGTGAGTTGGTGTATCATGACACCTCCCACCTTAACGCTTGGTCTGTATTTATACTACATTATAAAGCAAATGGAATTTTCATTATGTAAAGTGACTTATTATTTAATATTTTTAAGTATTTCCTTATTTATCAATTATCGTATCATTTAATATTTATTATTTAATGCTTTTATAATATATATTTTATATGTTAATTACTTATATAGTTATATATCATTTATACATTAATTTACATAATCAATTGCAAGCAATTATAAAAAAACATATTTTTATTTTTCTATGTGTTACGTATCTAGAACCGACGGTTAGAAAAACAGGTTGTCAGCCACCATCACTTTTTGATGAATACATTAAAGGAAGTTTACGAATTTCATGTACACTAAAAGTTAAATTTTTAAATATTCATCCAGTACTGCGTATTGCACGGGTACATTTTCTAGTTAAAATAATGCAAATGTGATGTGTCTTAAATTTTAAAAAAATTAAGAACATAAAAAATATGGCAAATAATTAATATGCAACAAAATCAAAATTAAATAATTTGCCAACATGAAAAATATAATACTTTTTTCAGTAGTCAAATTTAAAGTTTAGGATTTCTTTTATATCACCATTAGTTATCAGTGGTCGGTAGAGCCGGACGCCGTCAGCGTTACCCTTAGTTTTGTATTTACGTAGAAATTATACAATTTCACGCATTGCGTTGGTACATTTCTAGTTTGTGTTAACTTGTAATGTAATCTTGGTGGCAAATATGAGAATAAAAATAGCATGTTAACTTGTAATGTAATATTTGTAGCGTTCGTCGGGACCTGTTTGGTACTGTATCAAAAATACTACGGAGTGAAAACCAATGAGAGTTTTTCTCATGTCTCAGTATCGTAATTAGCACGAGTTTTTTTTTTACCCATTTTACAGTCCTAGCAGTTAAGGTCGCGGGATAAATATATATTATGTAGCTTTATTTGATGTCTAGATTGTAACTGTACTTTTTGTTATTAACATCTTGCTAATGGTTCTTTTATAATACATAATTCTTTTTGCCGTTCAAAAAAATAAGGCCAAAGTACAAAAATCGTCTAGTGGTCTTTCAAAAATCACAGTTTCGTCACTCCCGCAAAATCATTGCCTAAATTGTCTATATGGTTGGTTTTTAATTACTGCTGTTATAACCACTTCGTTAAGGACCCTCACGTGCAAATCATGTGAAAACATTTTCGTCATTAATCCATAAACATTTCTAATTTGTAAACAGAAATGATAGAAATATTCTTTTTTAACTTTTTAACTTTAATTTACAACTGGTCACCTAATAATCATTATAATTTTTTTTATTCTAAGTTTTAAATTTTAAAATATGGCTCACCCAAATAATCTAGTTTGTGATTACAACATGCTTGGTGGCTATACCAAATGTTTTTTTTTTTTGAAAGATGTGAATTACTCACAAATGTCGAAAGGTCTACCATACATTATTTTAACCGGGTCAGCGCTATAAAGCCCCTCGCATAATAGATTCTCAATTTAAACCCCGATAAGAAATCCTTATCATCTAAGGGAAAAACTCATTTAGGCTCCTTATAAATGGAAATTAAATACCTATAATTACCCTAAATATATTTATGACCTCTTGTAAAAAACTAAGTCTCCTTGCTATTAGACATGTGATGGTTTATACCAAATGTTCAACAAGTATAAAATTACCCCCTAATTTTCTTTTATAATAATTAAAAAAACCACGAGCCCGTACCATTTGGTTCCATTTGAGTAATAAGGGACTTCGTCATTTTAGAAGTCATAACTCAAAAAGAATGGCAGACGAAAACGCAGTGACACCCACCAGAAACCCCATTAAAAATCCAGGTATATTACCACTATATATATATTTTTTTCTCCTTCTTTCACACACTTTTACAACAAACTCTATATCTTTCTTTTCTTCACACTTTTATTACCACTATTGACTTTTATATATGTGTAATAATTTTACAAATTACTAGATATCATCTGGGTTTTTGGTAAGGATAATTAAATTGGTAAACTTTTTTGTTATTTTTTACCGTTCACAAGTTTGGATACAGTTAGAGGTAATTTGATATATTAACTGATGATTACACCAATTATAAGCTTTTTGATGTGATTAGCAATTACCCAATAATGTATACTGGGCTAAGTCAAACTAATTTGTCACGTTTTGCTATCTCTGTGTATCCAAGTTTTCAATTCATTGTTATTTTATGTATTCGGTTGCCGTTTCTTCAGGTAACCGGTGATGGGGCAGCCATGTAAGTTGTTATGTCGTAAAAATGATGTCGCATCACTAGTTTACAAGTTATACAGTCCAAGTCAAGGCTTCAAACATTGAGTTATTTGAGCTTAAACTAAGTCCTGTGTGATATGTACATATATTTGAGCTAAAATCCACTCTTAAAGAAGAAAAAAAGTGCCAAGTTTTGAACTTTTTTTTAATTTGGGTGTGCTAAGACGTATTAGTATATATATATATATATTTATAACTTGGAATAATATTAATATTAATATTAGTCACCATAGGGCCTTGGACGTAGTGGTATTCGAGAGGACCCATCAATCAAGAGATTGTGAGTTCTAGTCCCATTGCAGATAAATTGTATATATGTGTAAATGTTTGTGAGTTAATAGTCTTTCTAGAAAAAAAGAAAGATGTGTACAATAGCAATGACGTAAAATTTTGATACGTATAATAGATCTGTATACAATTTATGTACTTAGCCCTTAATTATTGAAAATATAATGTACTTGGTTTTGTGGTTATGTTAAAAATGTTGATCTGGTATGATAGTTGGGAACAGTGCTGCACAAAGGAGAAGGCAAAATGCAGTTTCAGTGGGTAAAGAAAGAAGAGAAGCTTTGTTTCGAACCAAACGGCTATGTAGAGTGGCAGTTAGCAGCGAGATGGATGTTCTCGATTGTGATAGTGACATGATGATTGAAGAAGAGCAATCCATTTTAGAAGATCAGACATCTGCTGCTGTTGAAGAATTGAAACTTGCAGTCACCTTTCAGTAAGTTAGTTCAGTATACGTTTTCTTTAAAGTTTGATGATGTTACACATGCATTGGACTCATTGGTAAATTGTTGGTGTATGTTCAAAACGAATCATGCCCATAGATAGTTAGTCGCCATAACCATGTTTAAATGTCTATCTGCATTGAAATAGTTAGTTGACTTGATGAGTATGCTTGTACATGTATGGATATGTATATGTATATGCTCTATATACAACTATGGATCCAATTCTTTGATTTGTTTCTTTGTTCAACTGTCCATCGAATCACTAGGAAGTTATATTCTATTTTTGGAATCTTCGTATAAACTTTATCAAAAGTAAGCCTTCATTATTTTTGACTTTCGTCAGGGGAAAAGGTGCAGTCCAAAAGAGGGTGAATGCTTTACGCGAGTTGAGGCGTTTGTTGTCCAAATCTGAGTTTCCTCCCATTGAAACTGCTATTATTTCTGGAGCAATACCTTTACTTGCACAATGTCTTTCGTTCGGCTCCCAAGATGAACAGGTAAAGTTAACCTCTATAGCATGTCGAATCTTACTTCTTTATTTAGGTCATGTCATATACGAGATATCTGTTGAGAAGAAGCATTGGGGTACACATTAATGGTGTCCATGTACTGTTTTAAGGTTTTATTTTCATTTTGGGTCCATAAATCAGCTGCTTGAAGCTGCTTGGTGCCTTACAAACATAGCTGCCGGAAAGCCTGAGGAAACGAGAGCATTGTTGCCGGCATTACCGTTACTGATAGCACATATTGGAGGTAAGTGTTGGATTTAAAGTTGAGTGATTATGAGGGGCCAAGGAGGATAAGAAATCATTTTGAAGTTTCTAGGATATCCCATATGACATCGTTTCTTTAAATTCAACATAAAATCTAGCTTGTTTTATATCATAAAGAACAATTTCATGTATCTTTTCTGTGGGTTCTATATTTGTTTACATCAACTGAATAGAGGTGACAATATGTGTTAGTTAGGCATGATGGGTATTGGGTCAGAACAGGTTGTGGTTGAAAGTTCAAACATGTCATTTTAGTACAGGTTAAAATGCGTTAAGCCGTTGATGATGATTATAATAAAAATATCATGACAGCAATAATCTAAATTGTTGAATAAAACGATTTGGGAATAAGGAGGTTGTGTCTGTGTGCATTTAAATAGACATTGGATGGCTGTCAACTCGTTTGACTCATTCATCTTTGTGCTAAATGTTTTGATTTGATCCGTTTGAGATAAAACAACTCGAATCGACTCATATACGGTCGAGACATCATACATGATATGGAACCTTCTAAAACAGAATGGGGCACTTTAGTTTGGGACAGAGGAAAAGTAATTTTGTAATCAATTTGATTAATTAGATTGAAACTATTCATAAAACACTTGATCTTTTCATTATTTACCTGTTTTTAATCAGAGGAAGATTCACTTGTTCTATAATGTTACTTGCTTACATCAATGTCTAACGTTTCATTTCCAATCAAATTATAGAGAAAAGTTCCATGCCTGTTGCTGAGCAGTGTGCATGGGCATTAGGAAATGTTGCTGGTGAAGGGGAAGAGCTGAGACATATTCTTATTTCTCAAGGAGCCTCACTTCCTCTTGCAAAAATGATGTTGCCAAACAAGGGTTCATCAGTTCAAACCGCTGCTTGGGCGTTGTCAAACCTGATCAAGGTTCTTTATTACTCGTATACTTTGACTAGAGCTTGCAATTTGGACCCATATGAATGGTTCAGGCCGGCTATATTTTCCCCCATAAGGCAAAATGGGTAACATATATAAAAAAAAAAACTTAGAAGGAAAAGGGTTGAATGGACCAAACAAGTCAAGTTTTCTTAAAGTGTGTTTTTTAAGTATAAATGGCACCCTAACAAATTATAAAACAAAATGTGTTTCAGGTCAACATAACCCCACCCAACCTATTAAATCCTTTCCAAAATGAACTGTTTTGACCGGTTACTCAACCCTTCGACCCACGTTTTTTGCCATCTCTATTCTGCAACAAACTTTTCCTCCTATCTTATCTAATTGTATTTGTGAATCTAGGGACCAGACCCAAAGGCTGCAACGGAACTCATAAAATTCGATGGTGTAGTGGAGGCAATACTAAGACACTTGAGAAAATCGTAAGTTGTTGATCCACCACCGTGAAAGAATAATCACTAATGTAGAGTAATTACAATTTACAATGATTTTTGGTGAATTAAGTATTATTTGAATCACATACTTCTCTCATCTCAAATGAATTGAATTAGAAGATTGTAAATTAAAGTATCCCTCATATTCAACATAAAGTATTTTAGTTGAGGTTATCACTTTTCAGGCGTGCATGTGTCCTATTGCATCCCTCACGACATATCACTGATGTTGCATCACTGTTACTCAAGCTAATTTTTTTTAGGAAGCTTATTTATAGATAAAAGGGATTTATAAAGGTTGTTAACTCAACTTTTGGTGGCAGTTAGCTGTTTATATCCTATTTTTAGTTTTATTAGCCCGTGAATAAACTATTTACTCCATTTTTTCCAATGGAAGTTTCTATATTTGAATGTTTACACAGTTGAGAAAAGTGTTCCAACTTTCAAGTGTATGCTTCATCATCAACTTCCTATATTGTTTATAATTTGAGTTTTTTGCTTACACTACTGTACAATCTTGACTGTAATCACATACATTTATTCAACCTGCCAATGTAGATGTATAGAGGTGTTCAATGGCATCCATTCATGGCCAAATTTCCCTGCTTTTGCATGTTTTGATGCATGGATAGCACAATAATTTTTATTTTTTGAATTTTACCATTTGTGTCTTCTAATTGGTAGTTATCTGTTTGATATCACAATGGTAGATAATATTTTATAAAAATCCCATCAACTTGTTTGCTTAGACACAGTTTTCTAATGACACTTGTTGTCTTCTAATTATTTTCGCATTTGTGTATCTTTAATTAATGAATAGGGAGGACGAGTTAGCGACTGAAATAGCATGGGTTGTCGTGTATCTCTCAGCTCTTTCAACAGTTGCTACTAGCGTGCTTGTGAAGACTGATCTTCTTCAGTTACTAATCCAACGGCTGGACTTGTCAAATAGTCTGCAACTGCTCATTCCGGTAACGACGATAAAACAGCATCCAACTTTTTTTTGTATGCATGTTTTTTGGGTCTTGTGTCCTCGTCCCAAAAGAATCTAGTTAAAATGACGTTCGGAAAAGTATCAGATCACACATGATATAATCAGTGAACTGCATATTTAATGCTGTAAACAAGGACCAGTATTGGAATATCTAACTTAAGTTAATGTTAAATTTGGGACTCAAACTTATAAGCTTGTCCTTGTGTGGAGGTCATGCTGGTAACATTTAGCTCATCCCATGTGGCTACTAACATAACTCAATGTATTTGAAAAGTAGATTGATGGACCCACTGTTATTTGTCCATGTAGTAGGAGTGAATTGGGTACTGACATGACTTGTATTAATGGCCAAACATATAAGCTGAATCCTTAAATTTGAATATGACTTGCCAATGAATTTTTTTTGAAGTCACAGACTCTTTTTGGCAGAAGATACCTAGTTTTATTGTTTCCAATTTGAAAGTAACATTTCCTTGTTGCTGGTTTCATTACCTGGTTTCTTTATTTTACTTGAATATTGCAGCCCTTCAATTTCACATGAACGTTACACCTTTTTATTGCTGCACATCACTATACTCGATGCAGCCATCTTTTCATGTATTTATTGCGATTTATCTTGTTACCCCCACCCATATTTTTGCAGGTGCTACGGAGTTTAGGTAATCTTATTGCAGGCGATGCTTACGCTACTAGTGCCGTTCTTATTGCTGGACATGAAATCACAGGCTAGTTACTATTTTTTTCCTGCTTCTTTGCTAGCTGTCACCTTGTTTTTGGGGTCTTCTGGAAGCCCCACTACCCCAAAAACGGTCCAGATCACCTCTTTTATACCATAAGTTGAAATTATCTATATGAAAGAAGTTACTGCATTTGTCCCAAAATAAATGTCATCTTTTCTCAATAGGCACTTTAGTTAGTCCGTTGGATCATTTGCCTAAGAATCTATAATACCCATTCATTATGGCAAAACAAAGAAATTTTGCAGATGCTCAATATGAATGTTTTGTGGTGATTAGTGATTACTAATGGAAAATTTGTTACTTTTCATCTTAGTTCTGCCAGAGGTGGAAATGTTGAATATGTTTTAGTCTATTAGGCTTGATGGAGTAACTAAAAAGAAATATAAGCTGCCACTATTTGTTATATAGAACAATATATTTTTCAATTGTTACCTCTAGCTTATCTGTTACAAGTACCAACATTTTGTAAACTTGGCAGATAATATTATACGGGCATTAAGCAAGTGTCTGAAAAGTGAGCATCGTGTCTTAAAGAAAGTACTCTCTCTCTCTCTCTCTCTCTCACACACACACACACACACACATATGCACACAACTTAATCATACAATAATATTAAAAATTCACCATCGCAGGAAGCTGCTTGGGTATTATCAAATATAGCAGCAGGGTCTGTGGCTCACAAGCAGTTGATATACAAGAGTGAAGCAGTGCCATTATTAATACAGCTGTTGTCAACATCGACATTTGACATTAAAAAGGAAGTGGCATATGTTATTGGTAACCTCTGCGTTGCCCCAGCTGAAGGTTCTGGAAGGTCAAGTTTGATATTCGATCACTTAGTTTCACTTGTTAGAAGTGGATGCCTTCGGGGTTTCATTGACCTGGTTAGATCCGCTGATCTTGAAGCCGCTCGACTCGGACTTCAATTCATGGAGCTGGTAACTTTAAATATCCTTTTTAGAACAGAAGTTTTGCTTATTAAAACGGGTTTTTTTTGGCAGTCATAAGCTCTGTACTTTATTCACATTTTTAGGTTCAAAAAATTCCAAGTACTGGACTATACCTTCTTTTTTGCTTCGGTTTCTATTTTATCGCTAACAAGATCCCTTGGAAATGGAAATTAAGTTAGTGATTTACTTGTGTTCCAAAAACATGAGGTGGAAAATGGGCATAAAGTACAATAATTTTACTGCAGTTACCATTTAGAAAATGTTCAATTTGTTGCTTTGGAGCATATACTCGATGGTCGTAATTAGTATCCACCAATCATTTAAGCATTGAATCTTGGTATTAGAGGTGGAAATTTGGCGCTTTGAATTGGGTAACAGGCCAAATGGATATTTTTTTATTGGGAGTCGACCTTGGAATTTTTTTATGCCGGTCAAAGTCGGTTGGGGTCGACCAAAAACTGAATGATTATAGAATAATTTATATTTTATTTAAAAGGTAATTTAGGAGGTTTTTATGCATTTGGATACACTGTGGATGACTTTCAGCCCACTTGATCCATGTTTATATAATAATAATACGTCCTACTTGGACATATGGTAATAATGTGACTATTTTCCTTAAAAAACCTCTTTAGCTTCACCAATAACCCATTTGACCAGTTAAAATTTATACATAACCCAAATAACAGACTTCGGTTTTTGTTCATCTGCAGGTATTAAGAGGGATTCCCAATGGTGAGGGGCAAAAGTTGGTTGAAAAAGAGGACGGAATTGATGCCATGGAACGGTTCCAGTTTCACGAAAATGAAGACCTTCGGAATATGGCTAACCAGTTAGTTGACAAGTACTTTGGGGAGGACTATGGGGTTGATCAATAGTAAACGAAACTGTTTGTGGTGTATCTTTGTTGGTCATGTAACATTAAGCTAGGATACCAAGAGGTTAACTTTTTAAGGTTGAATACAGTTGTTTCATGAGTTGGGTATATATGTACGTTTCCTTTGACATTTTTTTCCTCCGAAAGACAACAGACCTTGATTTAAGCCCGTGACACCTAGCTTGTCAAACCAAGCTTGATGGCCGAATAATAGCAGAAATGGTTCAATGGAGCAAAAGCATACAACTCGTAGTTAAAAGATGAGACTGAATGAAAAGATTTCTATTACATACTCGGATAGTAGCCTTTCTGTCCATTGTATGCAAGTTGGTGAGACAATACAGAGTTGCAAACCAAATGAAAACCAATGTATTCATTAACAAGTGTTTCTTTTTAACTAATAGTCTTTCAAATGTAATCTTCTATAGTGTGTCGCTCAAAGATTCTGTTAAATGTTTGACTAAAAGCTGTTAATTCTTGTTTTAGTTATGGGTAATAGTTTTTTTTATTTTTTAATTTAAACAGCAGAATGTGGGTTATAGTATATAAGCTTATGATATAGACTTAAAAATATGCCTAATTACTTGAATGTTTGACACATAAATTATGAGTTCTCGCTTACTCATCATGTCTGTTAATCTTGCCATGTTTCTTCTACTCCCCCGCCCTATTTTAATTGGCCAACTTACTATTTTTTCTAATTTACGTATAGATAGAATGAGGGTATCCTGTGTGATGCATGGTTCAACAAAATGTGTGGTGAAATTTAAATATGGAATTAAGAGTAAATTATTCTTTAAATTATAAAACCAATTGTCGACCATTTTTTTTGCTTGTGACTTGCTTCTGTCATTAGTTGATTTTGGACTTAAAAGGCAACAAATTCTTACATTAGAGAAATCAATCTTGTCTTGGAAAAAAAAAAGTATTAGTTAAATTTTTTATTTTATTTTTAACTATAGGTACAAAGTTTGAGCAACCTATTTATTAAACTTCAATCCCGTAGATGATCAAATGATTCAAATAATTATAGCTTTAATAATCGCGGGATAACTCTCATTGAATCATGAAGCAATTGAAATGTAAACATTTTTGAAACCAATTCAATCAAAAGAGATGTATTATTATTAATATTATTTGTTCAATCAAAAGAGATGTATTAATATTAATATTAATAATCAAATAGTTGAGTTTCACTAAATTCTCCAACTATCCAAAATATAAGAGAAAATGGTCAAGAGTAGTAATGAATCAAAGCTTGATGATAAGAATAAATTGGAATTCGCCACTATTAGTTGCTAGTTCATTGGTTTTATCGTTTATCTGAAGCTCAAAATAATTACAAAAGATGTTTTCAAAATTAATTTTAAGCAATCCATCAGACCCTATATCAACTAAAAATAAGTTGCCAGTTCATTGGTTTTATTGTTTATCTGAAACTCAAAATAATTACAAAAGATGTTTTCAAAAATAATTTTAAGCAATCCACCAGACCCTATATCAACTAAAAATAAATTATGATGAATGCTTAAACAACAATTTGGAAAATATGTTATAACCAACTAATAATGTACCCACGCAATGCGGGGTCTTGGATGATATAAAAAATAAAATAAATTATAGTGTATATAAAATTCGTAAACTTCATTCAATACGTGCATCAAAAGATGATGGTGGCCGGTTCTAAATTGCATAACACACGAGTATATAAAAAATGTGTTTGTTATTATTGTTAGAATATTTAATATTGATTATTTATATTAATATAAAAATAATTTATAGTTAATTAATATATAAATAATATAAATATTAAATGATATGATAAATAAGGAAATGTTTAAATTTTTTAAAAATTAAGACACCAAACATATACTTTATTAGGTAGTTTAGATAATATTATTTCACATGAATAGTAAATGAAACTTTTTTTTATTACCCTTTTTGGGTAATATCATAAATAGTAAATAAACGGTTTTTTTGGGTTAATGCCTTAATGGTTATCTTTTTTTGGTGATGCTTTTCCTTGACGTTTTTTGTTTTTATCATTGGGTTTCTAAAATATTTTTTCCTCTCTTTTAGTAATAGATGGTTTTTTTTTTCCTTTGAAAAATATCTTTTCCTTTTTCCCTTTTTCTTTTAATAATAAAACACACTTATATTTAGTTAAATTTTCTTTTGGTTCAGTTAATGTATTTCTTTTACATTAATACGATTTATTTTTTTTATTTTTACTTCTAATCTTCTTTATTTATATTGGTAAAAATAGTTGTCTTTGCTTTAATTAAATGTATTTTTATATTGAATTTCAATTTGTCGTTATTGTTGATGATTGAGATTTCACATAGTATTTGTTTTACATTGATACTATTATATATTTTATTTTTACTTCTTTAATTATTTTGATAAATTTTGTTTAACATAATCATTATATTATAATCAACTACTTTTTAGGTCAAGAAAAAGGAAAATACATGCAACAAAGTGCGGGAGATAAATTCCTTGTCCTTCGTATATAGACGAATTTTAGCCAATTAAACAATTAGTTGAATCTTAAGCGCGCTTGTTAGAATGCAAAATGGAACCATTCATCATCATTTAGCCAAGCAAATATGAACCTGTATGTATAATACATATATAGAAATCAAAATGCAAGTGGTTGTCTTACAGAATGTATGAGTTTTTTTTTTGTTTATTTTATACCGGGAGGATGAATTTTTAACTCAGATATAGACAATATAACTATGGTATCATCGTGACCTTTTATATTAGCTTTTCAAAAGATGCTTATTTAAAGAGATTCGAACGTGAAAATAATTGAGATGACATCAAGAAGCATAACCACTAAACTATCTTGTTGATGGTTTTATGCCAGAGCGGACATATAAATCAAAATGTGTCACAAGTTGAACTTAGATGAAATGATTTTTTTTTTTTTACTAAACACATGATGTTTTTCATGACTTAATAATGTTTGTGTGCTCACTTACTCGATAACGGGGTGATCTTAATTTTACGATAAAAAAAAGTCACTAATCAATTTTAAACAAATAAAGCGGTAAATGCAACCTCACTACCACCAACATCATAAATCACCACACTTGAACAATGTTTCACCTCTTTATTTGTTTTAATTTGATCAGTGTTTAAATTAACTACTGACTTCATTTATTGTCGCGAAATCAAAGACATTGAAAAAAATAAATTAATTGACCATTTTTATCACTTTGTCGTTAATAGTAAAATCTATATTTATCAATGTATATATGTATGCATCAGTGGCGGCCCTGAGGATTTGAGTACCCAGTGCGAGCCAAGAAAAAAATGCCCCTAACTCCTAGCAAATTTTC
>JAOXNX010000035.1:20986869-21000194 GCA_028566075.1 Solidago caesia | reverse complement strand
CAAAACCTCTAATGTCCAAATCAAAGTAAGACGTGTGTTTATGTCCAACCCACATATTTGTGAGAATCAAAGATAAACCCAAGACGAAGAGGCGCAAAGTTTGATGTTACTCTAACTTCATGTTGCAAGATTTTTGTTTTTTATAATTACCAGCGTAATATTCACGCAATACAGCGATAATAAAATAAAATTTTACATTTTCTCCTTTTTTTGGGTGTGTGTACGATGATTCCTCAAAATTTTACATTTTCTCCGATGTTGTTTAGCGATAGGCAATATCATTAAAAGTATAACATATTTTCTTCAATACTGTATTACCATAAAATACCAGAAGTATAACATACGATAATATGTCAAATTCTTTAAGTGTAAATGATATACCTTCTTGTTGAGTAGAAAGTTGGTCATATATATACCATAAAATACACTAATGATGTATTTACATATTACGTAATAAGGTTGCATATTAGACTATAAGTCAAATTCAATATGAGCACACATATGAATAATCAACCTTTCAATATTCAGCTAATATTACTACATCTTTTTTAAATTTATACGGTTCCATCTCTACTTCATATTTCTTTTAGGGCAATATGAAAAAAGTCATTTTCTATTACAATTTTCATCCCACATTAAATAAGAGAAGCTTAAAACCACCTATTATTTATCTATAAATATTCTTAAATTTTAAGAATATTTATTAAAATATTATAATAAATACTAATACTTTTGAGTGTATAAAACAAAATCAATTATAGGTTTTAGGTGAAAATACACCAAAGATCAATTCAGTTTAATAAAATGGATACTGAATCAACGTCTAAAGATAAATTAGTTAAGTAAAATCAATTATATTTTTTTAAGCTTCCCTATCATATTATTTGTTTAACAATTAAATATTTTATGTATAACTTGATAAATTAAAATTTTATAAACATATATAAACGAAAACAAAATATCAAAACTGAACCAAAGTTCAAACCAAAAAATCGAACCAACTAAAAACCAAACCAATGATATTTAGGCCGCGTTTGGTTCACAGATTCTGATAGAATCGGATGGAATTTGAATTGAAATCCATTCCGTAGTGTGTTTGGATGTCCAAACATAAAAGAATATCATCCCGTTGGAATGTCAACATTCCATCATTTGAAGGAATCTCCATTCCGTAGGAGGGTTGGATGAATTTCAATTTATTCATACTCTTGAATCAAAATAAAACAAAAAACAATCCATCAAATTCCATTAATTCAAATTCCAATTCCTTAACAGATTTCATTTCTTGCCAAAACATTCTGTAAATCAAACACGACCTTAGTTTTAATAGACAGAACTTTTCAATAGGGTTTTAACCAAAAACTAATCAGGGGGGAGGGTGTGCCATCGGTTTGGCACACGGTTTCTCTTCGGTTTGAACACAACACGACACCCACCATTTTGGTTTGTCTTCGGGTTGGAGCCCATCGGTTTGCCAAATCGAGTGCCATGATACATTCGACCGTTGTGAAAGCGTGTGAGAAATGTAAAAGCATTGAACACATCGACATGCATGCACGGTTGGAAAAGAAAAAACTTTTTTACTTCCAAATTTTACCTATAAATACATATTGTTACTATCATCAAAATCACTTCCAAGTTAAATACAACTATTACATACACTTTAACAAACAAACAATCATGGATCCAAGGAAAGCAAAGGGTGTTTCAAGCTAAAAAAAAAGGTGATTCAAGCCAATCGAAAGGTCGTGGACGAGCCTCTCGATCTCAACCCGTTCCTGCCATCCAAGTTCCCCCGTATTGTCCACAAATGAGTTCTCAATCATCTCCTTGTTATCTTCAACCAGTCTATCAAAGCCCATGAAATTATTCTCAACCCCCACCAATGCATCCAGGTCAATACACGATCCAACTTCAAAGTGAGTTCAACCCGTTCGAATACAGTGACGGGCCTTCGTGGTGTGAACCAAGTTTGGAGCGACCTTTACCGGTCTATGATGATGCTTGAGATGAAGATGACTTTGTACCTGAAACGCAACAACATCCAATCGAAGAAGATGATGAGGATGTTCGTGAGGTTGAAGATGCAGTGGTAGAACCGAAAAGGTCGAGGTTCACAAAAAGGGCGGACAAAAAAGCATGGACGCCAGATGAAGAGGTGGCTTTGGCAAAGGCATGGATCCAAATCTCGACATGTAAAATCGTAGCGAATGAACAAAGTAGAGATGGATTTTGGAAACGAGTTCTTGACCATTTCCAAAAGAACGTGCGAGGCACTAATCGAACTCTACATAGTTTACACACCAAGTGGAATACAATGAACAGTGCCATGAGTTTGTTTAACGGCCTATACCATCAATCGGTAATATTTATTATTTATTATTTATATTTGTGTTTTATAATTTTTTTAATGTATATTATTTTGTAGAAACGTCTCAAGGAGAGTGGATGTAATGATCTTGATGTGATGAATAATGCCATGGCCGATTATAGTAAGAAAACGGGCAACAAATCTTTTACTCATGTACTAGCTTGGGATGTTGTCAAGAAAGAATCCAAGTGGCTGGAACAACCATGTGTGGCTGGTGAATGATCGTCCTCCCATACGAACAAACGAAGAGAGTCGACCGAATCGGGCAACTATGAGTCGGCTAGCAACGACTTTGACACTGTTTTACCGAATCTAAATGACGACACAACCCCTACTTGACAAAGAAAGGGAAAAAAGAGCGTTGGTGAAAAGGAGGAGAGTCCATACTGATATTGTTCTAGCTAATTAAGATGAAAGAGTAGTTGAGCGAAATATATATATAGTACCAGGTTATTGTGCGAAGTGTCTTAAAATGCGAAGCACAAATATGCAGCTTAAATATTATTAACATACAATGTTAATAGAAAACACATACAGATTAACTAGTTTTTTTTAACGACAATGTATATCAGTGTTAACTAAGATGTATATTTAACATACAACTTAATTATTACTAACATGCATCTTAGTACTAAGATGTTTGTTAGTAATAGTTAACACTTAGCTTAACTATTACTAACATACATCTTAGAACTAAGATGCATGTCAGTAATTTTTAATATGAATGTCAGTGATAGTTAAGCAATCGCGGCCAAGGGCGGAGCCATGGCTGCTAACGGTGGATCCCGTCAGCTAAATTACCCCATCACCTATCACTCCTATGACCTATCACACCCTATGACCTATGATGCGTGAGTTTCTGCAAAAAGGTTTTAAATTTATAAAAGTTGTATAAGGAAATACTTTCTGTATTATAAAACTCACTAACGGGCAATGGACCCGATCGATTATAATATAGTAGATAGGTAACTCTAGGATCATTCGCAGTGACGCTTGCAAAAGTAAAATAGACAGATGTGTAGTTTAAAAGAGCAGTTGGGGTTGTCATGATTTAATTAAATTAAAAACAGAAATTAAAAATCCTCAATCGCTGATCTGCGAAAGGCTTGACGAAATCTGATATTACCGGGGAAATGTTTGTCCGCAGACGGTGGGAAGTCAAAATTAAGTAGAATTGAAAAACTATTATAATAAAAGAATACTTGTTTGAAATCAGATCACATGTAGACATAAAGTGGCTATTTCATTTGTATGACTGTTGGACGACTTATTCACGACCAGGATTCCGACTAAGTCACCTAGCCAAAGTGGTAAGGATTCTAGCTACATTCACTATACCCTTTAATAAGGATCCTGGCTACATTCACCCATTAATATACTAGGATTCTAGCTACATTCACCCATTAATATACTAGGATTCTAGCTACATTCACCTAATAATAATTATTCAAGGGCCAAGGATTCTCTCTCGGTTCACCAAGTCCTAAAACATTGCTAAGTGCCAAAATCAAAGCTAGTTTTAATTATATTAATTTTGTAGTCGCTCGCTATAGTAGAGTAACCTTTTACAATTAATCATAGACCAAAAAATTGTTTTCCATCAAAGATATGTTAAATCCTAGTGACCGATCATAGACAACCGATCATAGACAACCAACACACAATTGATATAAAATTAAATATAACATGAAAAACTAGATAATAATGGATCTGTGGTTAAACACATAAACAGTCCAACAATTCATAATATTACAATAAAAAAAAGTCTACATAATCACATCATCCAAACAATCATAACAAACTATTCAGACATTATAAAAGGATTAACAAAGTCTATTAAATAAACAAACACTCTCCGGATGGAAGATCTGAAGATCAGAAGGTGTTTGGAAGATCAAAATCCCTTCAAGAGTTGCTGAAATTTGTCCCCTGAGATGTGGTGGTTGACTGGCTAGGTTAACTTGCGTATCTGGTGGCTCTCCTTAGGTCTGAGGGATTTTAAGTTCTATTTATAATCTCTCGTACGGACGCCTCCACCGCCTTGATGAGCGGGTTAGCGAGTGAGGGCGAGCGGTGCTTGTCCCTTCTGTTTGCCACAAACGGTGCTCGTCTTCAGGGTGAGCGGTGCTTGTTCTCACTGAGGCTCTGTTCTCTCGCGTTTTGCATCCGAATCTTCGTCTTGTGTCTTGTTTTGGTCTTATGGCATTATGTTAAGTTGCTTTATGGCGTTTACCCTCGCTTACGCGCGTTGTGAACCTGCAACAACATTTTATATCATTAAGTATTGAAAGTTCACTAAATCAACTCATATTTCTATTCAAAACGGCCAAAAGACGTGTGGGAAAAACCTTAAATAATTAACTCATCAACCTATCACCCCCACCAGCTACCCCTTATTAATGCCCTTTAGGGCGGGGCCCGGTTCTAATCATAGTTTCCGACGGCGGCGACAGTGGTGGCGGCGGGGAAGAAGGCTGGTGTTGGTGCTGGTGGCGGGGAAGAAGAGAAAAAAAACCAAAAGTTGTAAAAGATGAAAATCAACACTTCGCACGCCTCGAACAATAAGACACTTCGTAACATAACCTCCCCATATCCTATATGATACGATTAAATATAAATATAGTGGTTTTAAAGAATAAAGACTTATATTTGTCAAAACATGATAATTTTAATTTATCAACTTCTTTATGGGCCCAAGATAAGAGAAGTAAGCCTAATAAGCTGTTCTATGTTAATGTTAATAAAATAATAGACTTGACTTGATTTTGGGCTATCAAGTGAGTGAAGCGTAAGCCCAGCAAATATAACATGTATTGCATTTGTTTTCTCGAACGGCATAACATTTGTTACATATCATCGTTGATAATTATGGAGTAACTTTATTGATAATAATTAACTATGTCATGGCTTTGGTGAACGTTTTGATTATCAATTGATAAAAAAACAAAGAAAGTCAACTATAGAATATACCAAAAAAAATAAAAAATAAAATAAAGAACCTTTAGGCTGCGTGTGTAATTACGACTCAACAATTGAAAAAAATAAAATCAAATATAACGTGATTTTTTCATGTAAAGGTGATTTCAATGTGTTGTTGATTTGAAAAAAAACAAATTTCAATGTAATAAATTTTTTTTTTCACTACTCCAAGAAAAAAAATGTTATAATTTTCTTCATAAAAACTGGTATAATCAGGCTTAACATGAAAAGCAAACTACTTGATATTGCAACTTTATATAAAAGTAATGATTACTAATCTAAAATTTTGGATACTTAAATATAAAAAAAACCATAATTAACATATGTGTATAACTTACTACTCTATTCATTTTATTTTCATTGTTTATATTATTATTTTTGCTTGTTATTAAATATTTATCCATTATAATATAAATATTTTTTTATTATTAAAAGTTACTAGCCAATGAGGCATAGATCAACTGACAAATGTCTAGAGGCATTTCTAGTTTTACCCATAGATATTGGGTTCGACTCCTTGAAGTGACAAATATGTGAGGTTTTTTTTCTTGAATTCCCTAGTTACATTTGAGGTCGTGTCTTAAAATTTAAAATTTTAAGTACTTACTATTTTACCTCTATATTTAATACTCCAATAAAATATAGTACATTAGTTACATTTATTTAAAATCATTTTGTCAAAATAAATTTAAATTATTTATAACTTAAATTTAAATTAATTAAAACTTAAATTTAATTTATTCCTATAAAAAATTAGAAAGTAAACATAACAATATATGTAAATAAATTAAAATAAAAAATTAACTTTGTTGCATAATACCATTGTAACTCCCTCTCTTAAAACATTCGATTTATGTGCATTACACATGTACATTTCTAGTTTTTGTTAAATATAAACATATGGAGTATTTTTTTTATTTGGGTTATATGAGAAGGACGAGATTTATGACTTAGACATACGCGACTTAACTTTCGGAATGTCATAGAAACGTTAGCTGCGGATGAATAACCTTCCTTAGAACCGAGATATTTCTTGATTGTTTTTGAACATTTTCTCGTAATCTGCAAGATTGTACCATTCAGACATGAGATATATTGTACATATTATATAATATTAACCTTTAAGTCAACTTAGATGTTTTTCATATATAAATATTAAATGGATATATTGTTTTGATTATATAGATAAATATACATATATGTATATAACATGCTTATTTTGTATATTATAAGCAAATGTGGTTTGTGAAACAAATTTAATTGTAGCTAAAAATACAAACTTATAAACAAGAAGTACAAAAGATATAAAATAATATATACCATACGTCAAAAAAGTGTATGAATAATCTACTTAAGACCCGTCATAATAAGGGTGTTGATCAGCCGAGTTATTTGGGTTTCGGGTTATTCAGGTTTCAACAAATTATAAATGAACCCATAACCCAAACCGAATAAGATTCGGGTTATTTGGGTTCGATTTGTTTGGGTTTGGGTTATTTGGGTCTGTTTTGGGTTAACCCAAATAAGATGTGATGTTTAGTTTGAAACACATGGAGCTTATAAAGGAAATTTTTTTAATTATACAAGAATATAATTTCAACTTAAAAAACATTGAAAAATGATACTTTGTATAATTGTAGATTAACAAAATTATTTATATTCAAAGGTGTTTCAATAATTTTGATTATCTAGTTTTTGATTTAATGCATCAAATCATGGTTATATTAATTGAAGAGAAATCATAGATAAAATAGCTAAGTTACAAACTATTTAAAATAATGTAAAGTAATTTATAAAGTAATTGACAATATATAACTCAAATATTATTTAACAAAAAATACAAAAGTAAAAACTAGTAAAGCTATTAATCTATTATATTTGAATTTTTAATACATGACACATATTATAACTATTATAATATTATAATAACTTTGTATAATATTAAGAAAAGACAAATCGCTATATTTGATTTGTATCTATAAAAATTTTAAAAATATAAAATAATTGAGTGATAGTCATATTTGGTAGAAACATTGAATTATTAAGTCAACTACACAATATAAAAAGTTAACCCAAATAAAAAATATATCACTCATAACCTAAACCAATTAAAATTATATGAATATGATTAACCGAAAAATCAATCCGAACACTGAATGACCCAAATCCACTTGGATCAGATCGGATTATTTAGATATGGTTTTTTTTAAACCCTTGGTAGAGGGCGATGCATAGAAGAGCGAACTACCATTTATAAATTAAATTAAAAAAAAAAGGCGCCAAAATCGAGGTTGCCTCCAACCAGTCACCACGTTGCTCCTTACTGGCTGTAAATCCTCCCACGTTACGTTGGTTAAAAATTATAAACTCCACAGAGGTAAGTTCACCTCAAAATACACAATGAACTAGTATTTGTTAAAAACTAATAAGCCATCGGTGTCATTGATCATCTTATTAGTTTAATTTGTCTTAAATTAACTATTTATTTTTAATGAAAAATCAATATAATTTTTTTTAATCAATTTTTTTTGTAGACCAGATAATTTAGAAGAAAAAAAATATATATAATTTGATTAATTTTCCCATATTATCTTTAAATGGAAATCACGTGGCTCAGTGTTTCAGGGTTTTGTTTCTTACAAAAGATTTCAAGTTCGAATTCTATCTTAGGTAACATGAATCTTGGGTGGTCAAGAAATGATTGAAACTGGCCACAAGAAACAAAACTTAGTTTCTAATTTGAATAACACCAGCTAATTGTATCTTTATGAACAATTTCCTATCTCAAATTTTGATTTCTTCCAATTTTAATCAAAATTGGGGAAAGTAGAAATAAAAGAAAAAGGAAAAAGAATCAATTTTAATAATACAGTTAATTGATATATTGTTCCATGTAAAAAATTTTAATAACATGACTTGCTAGCTCATTCAAAAAGAGGTTCGAGTAAAACTAATTGGTTGATTTGCGGAAAAAAAAAATCTTGAATTGACAACCAAACCGATACTTAATACATTTGAATTGGAATCAAAAAATATTATATTTAGAGTAAATATAGCCCAAAGTAAAATAATTTTTATGTCATTTATCTTCTTAAGACATCTATATATACAACTCAGTTCAACGATATCCAATCCTGACATGACTAAGGTATGAGGGAGGTTAGATTTAGTTTACATCATGTAGATAGTCATAGGGATGAACAAGAAAAATCCTGAATCCCGATCCCGTACCTATCTCGTCCTCATTCCGATACCGAAAATTGATACAGAATCTCATTCGGGATCGGGACCGGTATTCGTATTTGGTGGTTTTCTGGATTGGGATCGGGATGGTACCAGAAAAATATCGAAAATACCGATACCGTTCCGGTCCTGTACCGATACCGGCTCATATGGGACCAGGATTGATACCACATTTGGTGATTTTTCAGGATCGGTACCGTCCGTATCGGGACCGGTACGGGACGGTACCAGTCCCATGTCCATCCCTAGATAGTCATAGCCTTACTCGTCGATAAAAAAAAACTATTTTCAGAAGGGTTTCCAACCTAAAATAATCTATATATTATACTAGGCTTAAGACCCGCGTGCCGACGCGGTTTGGTGAGAAGCCTTTAGAAACGCTAATTATACAAATGTTTAAACGTTGTACATCGTTAATATCAGGGGTTACTAAACACGTACAATAAAACTTCACAATTTACATTGTCATATTTTAATTGTTAAAGTCGACCAATAATTTTAACGTTACACACAATCTTCCTAGCGACCATTCGTAATCAGTAGACTTTCTTATCGGGTTTCATAAATGTCCAAAAGTTTTAGTTTATTAGAAGATGCGTATGTTTTTCAGATTTATATTTTTGTGGAGTGGATATTTATCGGATTATGTAAAATCCGTGTGAAAACACGGGTTGTTAATACAGAAATTAAACAATAATTATGAATTAAAATGATGATTAATTAATTTTCAAAAAAATTATAATTGTTCATAAAAATCGGTAGAAATTTTTAATAGTTATAAAGATAAGCGTTTGCTTTATTCACAAAATCGGTAGAAATTATAATTGTTCATAAAAATCGGTAGAAATTTTTAGGATTCACTAATGTTTAGGAAAATGATCTTATGTGTTGTAACATGCTTTCCCATTTTCACTTTTTGCAATCGAGTGTAATTCTATAAACCATTTTGTTGATTGAAATAGCCCAATTAATACATAAACCAAAAATATATTAAGGCACTAAATTTAACACATACATTTCTGGACCTGCAACTCCATAAAAAAACCACTATTAAAATATCAAACAACACCAAAGCACACCAAACAGCCCATTGGGAAACAAAACCACTGATCCTATGAAATAAGGCCTTGACTGGAGTCGCTCACTGAAAGAAGACTGGTAAGCTTCACTGGAGTCTCTAGTGAGACTGGTAACTTTCACTGGTCACTGGCCATGGGTAAGCTTCACTGGTCATAACCACTGATCAATTGATAATGGGGTTCAGAATTCAGATTCTAAACTTCAGTTGATAATGGGGTTCAGATTGCTTGAAGAACACGTGTTCAGATTAGTCTAACTAAATAAAAATGGAGCTGAAAATCTGGAGCCAAAATCTGGAACCGGAATTCTGGACCGGAAAATCTGGAACATAAATCTGAAGCCAAAATCTGGAACTGGAGCTGAAAATCTGGACTCGGAAATCTGGATCCCGAAATCTGGAACCGAAAATCTGGAGACGAAAATCTGAAAAGAAAAACTGGAGCGGAAATCTGGAACAATGCACATTTCACTTATGCATATCAGTCTAGATCTTATTTTCAGTAATCTGGAGATGAAAATCTGGAGACGAAAATCTGAGACGAAAATCTGGAGCGAAAATCTGGAAAAACTTTCATCTTTTCCAAAAGAAAAAAATACCCCCATCATAGGTTGTCAAAGAACTAAGGGACTTCACCATTATGTTTATCTACTGAACCAGAGAGAATGGAATGGTGATGGTGATAGATTGATGGTGATGGTGATAGATTGATGGTGATGCTTTTGCATTTTGTTCATCAGTAGCTATCATCACTTTCCAACTTCTCACATAGGCATTAGATATAATAATTAAAATAATTAGCAATGGCAATAAAATCATTTTATCACAAAATAAAATTCAATTCCTTTAACATCAAAACACCTTGAAGGTAAATATTTGCCAAAATTCAATTCCATTGACTTGACCAGTTCAATTACATTGCAAAATGCTGATGTGGCGAGCAAAGAGATATGCCACATGGGCGCTGTGAGATAGAGAAATATATATATATAGAGAGAGAGAGATTTAATAGTTAAAATTGGCTTAATTGTATGACATGTCATCAAATGGAAAAAAAAATGTTTCTTTTAATAGAGTGAGAGATAAATATAAATTTAAAGTTTAGTATTTAGAACTTGTTATGTTCTTAATTTATTGAGATGCCTCTAGATTGAATCATACACGTGAAGATGTATTATTTAAAAAAAAAAAAAAAGTTATGTGAATAATTCTAATGTTAGTTCTCTGTGTATGTTTTCTTAAAAAGTTTATTAGGTTTTTCTTTTGTTTGTAGTAAAAACAATAGAAGAAAAGTGATAGATTGTCCATTCCATTCCATTTAAAACTTTCATATTTTCATTTTGGGTTGTCCATTAAATGTCTACTTTTAAAATAGAAACATTTCATTGATTAATTTTATCATAACATCTCTAACTAACATTATTTATACTTATATTATAAAGTGAAAAATACTAAATGCAGCCCTTAGAGCTGCACTTAACGTGTACAAAAAAATTGTACTTTCCATATCAAAAGTCCACCTCCTGAATTTTATGGTAAGTATACAACTATTTAATGCACCTTATATAGAGCCTTTAGGGCTTTGTTTAGCAAAACCCTTATAAAGTATATGTCTTCCCTTCCCTCTTCATTTTTTTTAAATCAGGATTTAACTTATATTTATTTTATTCATTTTCTTATTCATTATTTTAAAATCTTCACTTGATATACCTATAATACTCTTAATGAAATTAATTTATAACATATACCCCTTAACTCTTAAAATAACTACACTATCCCCTTTTACATCAATAACCTTTACATCAATAGCTTATACTACTCGTCTCCGCCGCCACCATCATACCGCCGCTGTCACTACCCCCATCGCCGCCGCATTGTGTGGACATCCGTCTAATAATTACAAAAGACAAATAAATGGTAAAGAGTAATAAAAGTTATTTTGCAAAAACTCACTTATGATGAATACATTTTTTTAAACTTAGTATGTCAAGTTGACATTTAAATTAAGACGGGAAAACTAAGAGTTATAATTATTGATCAAGTTAATTAAAAGTGTCAAAAGAGTTATGTATATAGTAGAGTAGAAATTAAGGGATCCAACTCCTGTAATTTGTATTCATAGATTTCTTTCACTTTTTTACTACTAAAAAAATCTAAATCATTATCTAACGTAGTTAATTTTTATTAAATTTAGGATTTGTTAATAATAATTTTAAGAGCTGTCAATAGCATGCATAAGAAAATGATACTTTACATATAAAAAGCATACCTAAGAATATTATAATAAAGAATACAACATTTTATGTACACTACAACCTATATGATTGTGATTTGCAAAACTCTTAAAATTAATTGGTATGAGTTTATTTTGGGCATTACTTAAATTTCACACCAACTTTAGGTGATGATTTATAAATCTCAACAACTATTTGGTGGCAAGTTCTTTCTTGTATTTCAAGGGATGACCTTGTCAAGCGATGCCTCATCTTCCACTTGAAATTAACTAAATTTCCATCCACATTAATTAAACTAAATAAATTATGTTTAAGCAATATATAATAGTCAACTTCTAATTTTATGATTCACAAATCTTACAGTTTTTTGGTTGTAAAGTGAAAACCTTTTTATTCATGGCATATAAATACAGATGCGATTATCAATTCTAAAGCTACAAAATAAGATGTTTAATATACTCAAAAATCAACACTAATCTTTTAAGACGGCAAATGTAT
This sequence comes from Solidago caesia, assembly GCA_028566075.1. Lineage (NCBI taxonomy): Eukaryota > Viridiplantae > Streptophyta > Magnoliopsida > Asterales > Asteraceae > Solidago > Solidago caesia. Next base: position 20,987,791 of record JAOXNX010000035.1, on the reverse strand, counting down.
ATATTGCTGATTGCACTTTTTGTTAAAAGAAATTACAGCCTTTACTTACATACATTGTAGATAGTCCAAAATATAGAAATATTGAATCTACAAACATATCTATTTGTATCATTATTCATCTGTCTATATACGTAGACTTAGAGCATCCCAATGGTAAGTTTTAAAAAGTTTTTTTTTGTCAAAAAATGTGTAAGAGGTTTTTTTAAAATAAGCTTTGCATTCCAATAAAAAAAAAGCTTTTGAAAACTCAAAGTTGAATAAAATACATTACTTTAGTACAAGAAGAATAGGTTGAAGACATACCCTATGAGGGAGGTTGAGATGTAGACAACCTTACCCTACCACGACGGTTTAAAGAAGCTGCTTCCAGGTTCTATCTTGGATTGAAAAGGACCTCCGGCCTTGCAAGGCATGAGGATAGAACCCTTGACCTTTGTCTCCAGAGGCAATGGTGTTAACCAATTGATCCAACCTTGTTGGTTTTTCATCTTGAAAATTATATTATATTTAATTTTGAGCTTTTGAAATTTTTTTACCATTGGAGAGTAAAGCTTTTTAAAAAAAACCTCTTACTAGTTTTTTTTACAAAAAACTTTTCACAACTTACCATTGAGGATGCTCTTACAAAACCTCGTAAGACATTATGTATCATATCAACCATCAATAGATGGATTGGTACTTGGAGAAACTTGAGACTTCTAGATCTTGGGTTCAAATCCTGATGTGAGCAAAAATGCTCACAGGACAGGAGACACTCATAGACAGTAGTTTTCCCATAAGACCACTCCCAACCATGGATTCACTTTCTCACTGTCACATCAGCGCCACATCATTCCTTCTTCCCAGAATTTATCCCCTACCAACCATACCAACATTCTCCCCAAATTCTCAACTTTCCATTTCCACATCATCACCACATATA
>JAOXNX010000035.1:20975016-20986769 GCA_028566075.1 Solidago caesia | reverse complement strand
TTAACTCTTTCATCTTAAAAATTATAGTAAATAAGTAAAGTAAGTAACAATCAATGCTGTCTTCCACCGGTTTTGGATTCCAATATCACAACGGTGTATGAGGAAGGTTGAGATGTAGACAGCCTTAAACCTATCACGAAGGTATAGAGAGGCTGCTTACAGGTTCTATCTTGAATAGAAAAGGACCTCCGGCCTTTCAAGGCATGAGGATAGAACCCTTGAACTTTGTCTCCAAAGACAAGGGTATTAACATCTTGATCTAACCTTGCTGGTTTTTTATCTTAAAAATTATATTATATTTAAATTTGAGCTTTTGAAACTTTTTACCATTGGAGTGTAAAGCTTTAAAAAAAAAACCTCTTACACATGTTTTTTACAAAAAAACTTTTCAAAACTTACCATTGAGGATGCTCTTACAAAACCTCGTAAGACAATATGTTTCATCATATCAACCATCAATAGATGGATTGGTATTTAGAGAAACTTGAGACTTCTAGGTCTTGGGTTTAAATCCTGATGTGAGCAAAAATGCTCACAGGACCGGAGACACTCAGAGACAGGAGTTTCACCATAACGGGTTTCCCCTGAAATTGAAGTTGAGTATATGAAGAGGCAATGTCGAGTCCCCAAATTTGTTGTTAAAAAAATAATAATAATATGTATCATCGATATAGACGGAGGTAAGGACGGAGCCAGAAAATTTATCCCAATAGAACAAATTTAGAACGTTAGTCTTACGCTTTGTATGCACTTATTATATCTATTCATTTTTTTTAAGAACAAAATTCCAAATATATTCTTAAAAAAAAAATACATTGTACCAAAATTGGGAAAGGGGCAACTGCTTACACTATCCCATGTTACATCCGTCCCAGACGGAGGAGGTTTTGTTGTTAGATTAACTAAGTGAAGATGGCGAGTTTTATTCAGATGCAACCTAAATGAGAATCTTCAATTATTCATGACCATTTTCATAAAGTTTTCTTGATAACCCAAAAAATGTTTATTTTAGAAAAGTTTGAATCTGAAACATTCTTATTAGGACATTAATATGTCAAACCACTAATTACATTGTAGGCGGTTTAACCTCACTTAACATATGTTCTAATAATATACATATATTTTTTTTTTTATATATATATATATATAAAGTGAAAGGACATTCAAACAACTAACGCTCAAGTATTGGAGTTCGCCTGTACCTATCATGAATCAACCAGCTACATCTAACTCTTACAAGTCAAAATGACTTGTATACCCTCATCAACTCCAGAAACATATATATAAAATCTTTCTTTCTTATTTCCAATTTTAATATCATCACCAATCCACCCTATAACCTTCTCATTCCCACATAAAAACCCATCTTTACCCTTCTGTTTTTCGGGTTTTTATGGGCATGGGAACATCAGAAAGACCAAAGAAAAAAGTTCAGCTATGGAAAAAAGCCACAGTCCATTTTTTGTTATGTTTCATCATGGGGTTCTTTACTGGCTTTGCACCAACCAACAAGTCTTCTTTTGCTACTAATCAAGTTATTGCATCAAACGTTTCGCCAGAGATTTCCCCGCCTCAGAGGGAAATCTCTGACGAGCACGAAAGTGGAAATTTTGATAGAAGCATGCTAGATGAATCTTTATCAAGCAAAGCACAAAAAAGGGTCGATATTGATCCAACAGAAGAAGAAAATGAAGAAAAAAGCAAAACTAGTGAAAATGTAGATTCGACGCCTAATAGGCTTGTGATTATTGTTACTCCAACGAGCGATAAAGATGAGCTAAGGGGAGTACTTTTGAGAAAAATGGCGAATACTTTGGCATTAGTTCCTCCACCACTCTTATGGGTTGTTGTGGAATCACAATCCGAGTCTACAGAAGTATCTGATATTTTGCGGAAAACTAATGTTATGTATAGGCATTTGGTGTTCAAGGAGAATTTTACGGATGTGGAAGTTGAAATGGACCATCAAAGAAACGTCGCGCTTAAGCATATCGAGTATCATAGGTTAAGTGGAATCGTTCACTTTGCTTCGCTATATAACGTTTACGATCTAAGCTTCTTCGACGAGATCAGGGCCATCGAGTAAGTTAATTTCGATCTCTCCTAGCCTGTTCTTTATATATATTACGGTTTTTCCATATATTGTTGTTTCGATCGATCTGCAAGTCTAAATTAGAATTCTCAAATTGTTGTCTATGCATAGAAAGACTACTAGTAACATACAGTATAAAAATGGGCCAATTGATCATTTAATTTTAAACGTGTCCTAAAAAGGTATACATTTTGATTAAAACGGCTGTCTTTGTCCATTTTGTTACCTATAAGTTAGAACCAACAAAGGTCAACCTAAAAATTGCTTTCAAATAAGATCTTAAAAGAGGTTCTTTCATGAATGAACAAAAAAGAAAATCGAATTATATTTACCGGGCTTAAAACCTTTTATCTAAATAAAAAAAATTGAATTCAGATTCATCCGTAAAATGTTTGCTAACATTCATATAATGGTTTTTACCTACTTCTTGGGTTTTTTGCATCATTAATAAATTAGTCGAACGACGAATATAATTAGTTGATGATTACATGTGGGATGTAGGGTGTTTGGTACATGGCCAATGGCATTTTTATCGGCAAATAGGCAAAGGGTGAGAGTTGAAGGACCTGTTTGTGACTCATCAGAAGTTATAGGGTGGCATTTGAAAAGTTTGAATAACTCAGCAGATGATGCCACCATATCACCTTTTCATATATCCACCGTTGGATTTAACAGCTCGATTCTGTGGGACCCAGAAAGATGGGGCCGGCTAACATCTGCCCAACACACCTCTCAGGTAAGATACTTTTACATTTTACCCCTATTATAAATTAAAGTGATACAAAATGGCTCTTGCGAAATATTTGTGACATCCATCACAGATTTTTATTTTTATTTTTTTTTAACGATAAATTTTTTATAATACCCGCATTACTCTCGAAACAATCTTAAATACGTTGAGTTAAGAATAGGCTTACATCCCAAGAGGCAAGACAACTCATGAGATACATTATTATGATTTATATTATTTGTCTTGTCAAAATCATAGTAGCATATTTAATTTGATAACTTCGTTGTAAGTTATTTCCTTTTCTGGTTTGGTATATTACTATCAACACAGAATTAATAATTCACAAATTCACAAATAAATATGATTTTGTGATACATCGTACATGTGTTGGTTACTAGATTTGATGCATAATAGTCACAAGGTCGGCCCTATTAACTAAAAAATTAAGCATCCGTTTAGGGCCCCCAAAAGTTTAGGGCCCTCATATTTTACATAATGGACTTAATGTTTTGTATATTTGGACTTAATGTTTTGTATATTTTATCATTTCCAGTCTTCCTTTTAAAAAATTCCTCCTTTTTTCCCCCCTTTCTGTTTACTTTATTTCGTATGTTAATAAACTAGGCCCCCAAATTTGATCCCGCTTAGGGCCACCAAAAAGTTTGGACCGACACTGAATAGTCAAGACATGTACTTTGTTTATGGGAGATGATATATAAACTCTTTTTTAATCGTACACTATCAAACGTGTTATACAATATTGTAAAGTATAATATTTTAAAACATATTTGATGATGTTTGACGGGAAAAAAAAATGATTTACAGATGTATCACTTTTTGTTTATCGATGTTTTATTATAATCATTTGTATGCTACTAACATGCAATATACGAATATATGATAATCTATTATCTATATATATAAATATATATATTTAAGAAACAAACAATAACAACAAAGAATATGTTTTTGTAACACAAAGTATGTACAATGTTGCATAGCTTTTGGTATGTTTTTCTCTATATCTATTTTACATGTGCTACAATATTTTTTAAAAAAAAATCTGCAGAATTCTATAAAGTTTGTGAAAGAAGAAGTCCTTGAAGAGGAAACGAAACTGAAGGGGATCCCACAAGATGGTTGCTCCAAGATTATGCTATGGAATCTTCACATTCCAAGACTAATTAAAGCTTAATTAGAAAAGGAAATAAAAAACAAAAATGTATAATAATTCACTCTTCATTTTGATATTATACAATTAGGTTTAGTTGATTTGATCAAGTATTCATTTTTGTTTATTTTGCTAAAGATTGTAGAGACACTTTGACCATTGTATATCACGTTAAATAATAAGCAAATTCGGCCGTTTAAACTAGAAGAGTGAATATTTTAACGTTACTATATGCATATACATGTATGTTTATGTCATATATGAGTATTAACTATCTTGATCATCAATTTTTTGACATATAAAAAATAAAAAAAATATAAAAATTCAGATTATTCTGTAGTTGAATAGAGTTTTTGATACATGTTGGAAGGTTGACAAGAAATAATTAAGTAAATGAAGCAAAACTTATAGAAACTAGAGGGGTACCCGCGCAATGCGGCAGCGGCGGCGGCGTGTGGTGGCACCGATTGGTGGTGGTGGTGGTGACAGCGAGTAATTTAGGTAATTGATGGAAAAATAATTGATGTAAATGAGGTAGTGTGTATTTTAGGAGTCAGGAGATAAATGGTGTAAGTATGTAAGAAAGACATAATGGTCATTTCACATATATAATTTTTATATAATAGTTTAAATAAGTCTCGTTCCCTCTCATGGATAAGGCAAATTCAAATTCATTCTCACTAGCTTAAAACAATTGGACCATTGAGCGTTGACTCTTTAATGGTATGTTTGATAGTTAATCTATTTAGGTCTTTTCTATCTTGACGCCGTCATCCCCTCGTCTTGATTGCCACATCAGCTTTCTTTCTCCAAGACACACCCAAAAACTACCCCCTCCCTATCATACCCCATTCATCATCTCATCCCCAATAAAAATATAATTAAACACGCACACATATACATGTAATAGGCCCCACCCCACCTTGTCCATGCTCGTCCAAACCACCAAATGGGAAGATGACGACGACTTGAAGATGGACTTGTCCCTATCATGTCATGCTCGTCGTTCAAGATGAATGGGTAAAGATTTACCCTTAGGGACCGGCCTAAGTGTAAAACTATAGAGTTTTAGGCTTCTTTTTTTTTATTTATTAATGGAAATGACATAAGAATGTATCAAACGTATAATGATTTTTTGAGGCCGAAAATATATATATAAAAAAAAAACATTAAAGTTAAGTTGTTTAATTTTGGAAAAAAATATTGAGTAATTTAATTGGGAAATATGCAAAGTTCTTCTTTTGAACATACATCATAGATCAATTTATACGCCAAAAAATGTAGTTTGATTTGATATCTAGCATAACAAAACTATCTAATCTTTTATGTGAATTTGTGAACCATATATCAGAGCACTTTGTGTGGTATGGTTTTTCACAACATGGGTCCCTATCACACCGAGTTGTGGTGTAATTCCCACATCACCATCAACGAGGCCAATGTGGTGAACTCGATGTAGAGAATACCACTGTGTCATGCTTTTTCATAAATTTCTTAATTTTTAGATGTTGATATGATCTACTACAAATGTAAAAGGGTTAGTGTGATGCTAACATGACAAGTTATTTCAGAGTGATCCATGACTCCCTGTGACCACACCAGCTCACCATGTACTCTTATTGATAAGTTAGCATGAATATGTTTTATGGATAATTCGCTATACATATATACAACGTATTGAAGACTTCATAAAAGACCCATATTCGAATCTCTCTAGATAAACATATTGAGATGGGCATATGGAAAAACTCTAGAAACGGCCATGGTTGGGCTGTATACATCAAGCCAAAGATGCGACTTTTCCAGGATAGCCTAAACACGAGTCCCTCTCTGTTTCTCTCTTTACCTCACTATACATGTTCAAGAGTGACAATATCACTGTTCAGTTATGCACTGCCACTGTGTACTTGTTTTATTTATATTCAAAATTTTGAATCGAATTATAGTAAAGAAAGTGAAAAGCTACTAAACAATTATTAGTCGTATGATTAGCTGAAACGTATGCAACTAATTATTTTTGGAGACAAGATTCACAAGGGCTTTGAATTCCATCCAGAGTATTCACAATGTCAAGGAACCTTTAAAAAATCCCTGGAGTATAAAACAATTTGCATTTTAAAAACCTATAACTGTTAAGCTACTTCGGTATGTTTGCCGTTATACATTTAAAACCTAATCTAACAAAGCTAAGCTAACCTCGTTACACTTTAACACAATTGGTTTTGTCCAATGCAATAGTTGTGACAACATCATTGACAAAACCTAAGAAGCATTCTCTGCAGGATGTCGGCATGAGATTAGAGCTTGGCTGCTTCTGTTTCTCATTATGGTTGCAGACCACTCTTTCAAAACTACGAAATCGTGACCTTGGTTGCTCAATGCCGCAAGCAGCCATAATTGAATGTGTTGCATGCCTTGCAACTTCCTTAAATACATCAACTTCTGCACATGTATCACGTTCAGATAGCGAGATATACATACATAGATAAAATTAAAAAAAACAAAATGTTCATATTGTTTACCATAGATGCTAAATAAGAGACATATTGAACCTAAACTTGAACAAAAATAAAGGTAAACTACAGATTCCATCTTAAAACTTCTGAGTCTCTAGATTCAGCTCTAGACACAGGTGGCAATATGGATGGCTTGGGTAATGGGTTGATGCGTGTTGAAACAGGTCAGTTTTTAGTACAGTTCAAAATGAATTAAGTCAGGCTAGTTTGCCCTGAAAACCTTTTATCCGTTTTAAAAAAATTTAAATACTTAAAAATATGATCACAAATACAAAAAATAATCTGAATCATTGAATAAAACGAGTTAGGAGATTCTACGCAAATAAAATACACTTCGGACGACTTTCAACAAGCCATTTGACTAGTTCCCTTTATAGAAACCTTAAAAGTTTTTTCATCTGACCTGTTTAAGGCTAAACATAAACCGTATACAACGCCAGCAATTCACAAGTAAATGACTCGAAAGTGCCACCTCTATCTGTTGATAATGAAATCATGAAGCAATAAAGATTTTCCTTGAGCTAATGATGGTCATACCTAATTTTTTGTCCCTGCTTAGACGCTTTAAATTGAGTTTCACAAGTGATTGAATCTCAGTTTTGGCATTCTCATATTCCTTGATATTGCTATCATATAGGTGATCTTTCTTTATGCTCCTATTCTCCTTGACAGTTCCATTAATCTCCTTTCTTGCACGACAGTTATCAGTAGTTGTCGATGATGATTGATCACTGGAACCAACATCAGATGTAGCCCTGCCCCAATCTTTTCTTGGTATACTCTGAGAGTCATAATGATTACTCTTTGCCAGGGTAGATGCAACAATCTTCACTGAAGATGGAAGCTCACATTCAACATGGTTTATGTTCCTCTTCACGTTACCCTGTGCATGCTTATATTTCTCAAATGTCTGAAACCTGCGCTTGTCATCATTGTTTCTAGACGTACCAATACCGCCATGCATCTTCAATCCGCCAATATAATTGCTACTTGGCCTCACCTTACATACCTCGTTCACTAATCCGTCTTTCTTTACAGGAAGTTTTGAGTTTTTATTCACCAAGCCTTTGTTTCCAGATTTTTTTCCTACAGCTCTTGCTGCAATATCCATCATCTTCCATGCCTTTTCGGTGTTGTATGAGTCTTTATCTGGAGCTACATTGCTATTTGAATGCCTTTGAGAAGAGAAAGTTAAAGACCCTCCTCTATAACCATTCCAATTTTCACGTAACGCTTTTATATGAGCATGAACATTGAGACAGCGTTGCAAGGTTCTAGCATTATGTGCATTAACAGCCGGCTGTGTGTTAGACTGTTCTGCCACCTGTTCACTTTGATTAACAGATGCACCCACAGAAGGCGATGACGTACGAGGCGCACGGATACTAGAATCTCTTACAATATCACGAATTGACACGTCAGACTGAGCAAACCGAACTACATTTTCATTATCAATATCAATATCATTATTATTATCCTCATAAATAGTATCTGTTTCAACCTTAGCATGTTCATCTCTTGAAAGGGTGCAATCCTTGCAAAACCAATCACCTTCGGGTACAGTAGCACCAAGACCAACACAGTACGAATGTGCAGCAGAATCGCATAAATCACATAGCAAAAGAAGTTCATCATCTGATGAACGGCTGCAAACGCTACATTTAATTTGTGAATACAGATCGGGGGGTCCTATAGTTGAATTGCCATTGAAAAAGTGAACCTACAAAATAAGTATTGAAACAACACACACAAAATAAATCACAAATTAAATGGCAAAAAATATCACCGTTCTTGTTCTGTAATATGCATAATGTTGCAAACTATGATAAATGAAAACCGAGCCCCTTACGCAACTCATAACAGGTGACAGATTGACGCAATCCTGCTTTCATTTGAAGTTCCAAATTTCTTAATACAAGACAAGAATATTAGGATTAGAGGGCACAAAAGCATTACATGTTGTTGAAGGTGAAAACCAACAAAAACAGATTGAGAAACCTAGTCAATAAAAATACCAAAGACTTGTAAATTGATGACTCTTCTAATGCTCCTCATGTTGTAAAATAGATATCAAACATGCCCAGCTTGATACAAATTAAAATTTAATTCTAGTCTTCACATACGGTTTTGGCAAGATTGGCATAGTCTCCTTGGTTATTCATTAGAGTCCCAATTTTACATTGCAGTCATTTGTCAAATTATTCAAAATACGGTAGTCAAGGTCATTCTAAGCGGTTCCTATTATTCTGGGTTAGTTAATGTTTCCAGTTAGTTCTTAATAGTGTGCCATGAGGAGCCAACGATGCACGATTGCAAGAGAAAGATCCAGAAAGGCTAAGTTTTTACTCAGCCAATGCAATCTTTCCAAAAATATCCACAATCCAACTTAATTGCCATAGTAGTATACATATCCGCCGCCTAGAACATAATGGCAAGTTCCGATTCACTTAACAAGCACTAAGACTAACATAAAAACGAGAACCAATCATATACATCGACAATGCACAACTCTATCATGAACAATAAGTATTAAACTATACAACTAGCTAAACAAAATTCAACAAACGATATCAAAGCTAATAAGTAACAACCTGATCACGAACAGGCACGTTAACGATTCTTTCGGATGGAAAGACACCATCTTTAGGAGGCCGACGAATGGTTGAAAACCTACGTTTACAAATCGGGCAACGAGACTCGACTTTAGCCCATTCCATAATACAAACAAAACAAAAGTAATGTTGGCAGCTGTTAATAAAACCTTGTAAAGACATCCCATGTTCCAACAAACACACACCACAACTATCCACCAACGATTCATCATCATCATTATCATCATCATCGTCATCATCATCATTACAATTATCATTATTATTAATAAATAATTCTTCTTGTTGTTCTTCTTTTATGATGATTTTGGATTTCCCTTTTGATGATGAGGATGGTGAATCTTGGGTTTTGAGTCTTTTGGGTGGTGGGATTTCTGGGGTGTGATCAATGGGGTCGGGTTTGATATCTGATGGTGGGTTTGGGTATTGGGTGGGTTCGTGTTTGATATCTGGGGGTGGGGTTGGGTGTTGGATAGGTTCGGGTTTGATGTAGGGTGGTGGGTGTTCGATTGGTTCTTGTTTGATAGGCTGCATAGTTGTGATCGAAGGGTAGTAGGTCTGTGGAGAGTGAAGATAGATAGATAGATAGATACAGTTGATGGCCACCGAGATCCACCGGTGAGTCGGCAATTTGGTGGTGGTATAATAATTGATATTAAGGTTTAATAAATAATTCCACGATACGACGGCGATGGTGGTGGCGGCGACGGTGGTAACAACGGTGGCGGCGGCGACTGGTGGTGGTGGTGGCGGCCACGAGTAATATAGGCTATTGATGTAAAGGTTATTGATATAAAATGAGGTTGTGTGATTATTTTTTAAGTTAAAGGGCAAATGTTGTAAATTAATTTCATTAAGGATATTATAGGTATATCAAGTGAATATTTAAAAATAATGAATAAAAGAGATGGACAAAATAAGTAATTTTAAATTTTAAATCATGATTTGAAAAAAAGAAACGGGCCAGGTAAACCGACCAGGGAATTTTTGGTAACCCGACCAGACCTCTTTGGCAGCGACGTCGCTGCCAAAGAGGTGGTATGAAAAGACGCCGGAACAGTGTCGCATTAAATGGGCGCGGAAATTCAAAAAAAAAATAAAAAATTCAAAATACCCCTTTGGCAGCGACGTCGCTGCCAAAGGGGTAGTACGATTGGACTGCTCAGTGACACGTGGCCTTCATGCAGTGGACCGTTTGACCGACCCCTTTGGCCGCGACGTCGCTGCCAAAGGGGTACCCTCTTTTTGTTTAAATTCCTTCCATCGCAGTCGAGAAAAACACACACATCCACATCTCATTTTATGTTCTTCCGGAAGAAACCACAGCCAAAAAAAAAGTCCGGCCATTTTCCGGCCTTTTTTCCAGTGACCCTTTTGCAGCGACCTCATTGACGGTGACCCTTTAGCAGCGACCTATTTTCCGGTATAATTATTTTCTTTTTTTTCCGATTTTTAAACTGTTTCCAGTTTTTTTTTTTTTTTTTTTAATATTTTTTTTTTATATGTTTTAACAAAATAGGTATTTGGATCCCTGTTGAGCCGGCTCCAAAATCCCACTTTTTCTTTCGTTCCTTCTATTCGGTATGTATATTATCTATATTTTATGTTGTTGTTATTATTATGTTAGTATATATATATTATCTATGTGTTGTCTATGTTGTTATTATGTTAATATATACTTATGATAATTATATACTTATTTATATGTATATGATATATGTTAATATATGTATATGATAATTATTTAGTATATGTTAATATATGTTATTATGTTGTCTATGTTGTTGTTATTATTATGTTAATATATGTATATGATAATTATTTAGTATATAAAAAGTTTATAAAAAAGTTTATAAAAACGTATATAAAAACGTATATAAAAAAAGTTTATAAAAATTTATATAGTATAAACCGTATTATATAGTATAAAAACGTGTATACTATATATTATATAGTATAAGAAAGTGTGTATAAAAAATTTATAAAAAGTTTATAAAAACGTATATTATAAAAAAGTCTACAAATAATAGAACAAAAAAGTTTATAAAAACGTATATAAAAAAAGTTTATAAAAAAGTTTATAAAAACGTATATAAAAACGTATATAAAAAAGTTTATAAAAAAGTTTATAAAAAAAAAAGTTTATAAAAACGTATATAAAAAAAGTTTATAAAAAAGTTTATAAAAACGTATCTAAAAAAAGTTTATAAAAAAGTTTATAAAAACGTATATAAAAACGTATATAAAAAAAGTTTATAAAAAACTTTATAAAAACGTATATAAAAAAAGTTTATAAAAAAGTTTATAAAAACGTATATAAAAACGTATATAAAAAAAGTTTATAAAAACGTATATATAAAAAGTTTATAAAAAAACGTATAAAAAATGTTACAACAAAACGTATAAAAATGGTATAAAAAAGTTTATAAAAAAACGTATAAAAAAAGCTTATAAAAACGTATATATAAAAAACGTATATATAAAAAAGTATAAAAACGTATATATATAAAAACGTATAAAAAATGTTACAACAAAACGTATAAAAAAGTTTAAAAAAAAGTATATATTATATAGTATTATATAGTATTATAATTATATATTATATAGTATAAGACGTATATTGTATATAATTGAT
>JAOXNX010000035.1:20934943-20955512 GCA_028566075.1 Solidago caesia | reverse complement strand
AGGGTTCCATCCGAGTACTTGAAGAGTTCATCTGTGCGGATAAAGATCTTTTTCTTCTGGTGATTCTGAAAGACAAAACCTTCTGGATTTTCCAAGATGTGGCAAATGCTTAAGTCATCCCAATAGGATCACATAGATTGCCTAGTAGCCCAGAAGCAAGCAGTTGTTAAAAGGCAGATTGCTCATGAACGTGTGCATACCGCCTCTCAACTTCTTCAGAGCTTAATGGACCTGCGCTCAAAGCTGGCGTGATGTTGACAATGGCAGGATTTCCAAGTAATCCTCGAGATAAGAGTAATTTCATTATCTCTATACTTGTTCCGGCGAAGTCACGAAGACTTGCATATTGAAGTGGCCTAATGAAGGATCTAGACTTGAGTGCAAGTGCGTGAGGAGTGGGAAAGTGGGACAAGAACTTTCGCAATTCAGGAATAGCCACTTGAAAGTGTAGTGGTCGAGCAGGTTGAGGCCGAGTCCCTTAGAAATAGTAACTATTCCATTTGAGTGGAATCAACGCGACGTTGAGGAATCGGTTCATGCGAGAGTTGGGAGCTCTCGGCTTCTACCCTATGGGTTTCGTCCCGGTGTGACACAGATTGTTCAACTATTGGAGGGCGATCGTTTTATTTTTGCCCTTGTCCTAACCCGGACCTCTCAACCTCTCGATTTTTTTCAACTTCTCCCTCAATTCCTTCTTGTTCCTCCGGAATGTCCATATAATCGTCGTGATGGACATATTCGGTTTCAGAAATAGATTCGTCCTCTTCAATTATTCTAGGTGCCAACTTTATTTTCTTGAAGCTTGATTTTTTGCGAGCAGTTGTTTTGCGGCGACGGTAGGAAATTGGTGGAGGAACTGGTGCGGTTGATGTGGTTGTGGTGGTGGATGTTTCAGGTGGAGGTGTGGTGGTGGCTTGGGCGGTAGATTGTGTTGGTGATTGTTCACGGGGTGATGGTGTTAATTGAGAAGTGGACGGTAGGTCTTGTTCGATTATTGGCGATTGTTTAGGTGAAGAAGGTGGAGTTGGTTCATTGGCAAGTGTTCGAGTTTTCTTTTTGATTTTGATTTTCTTGACAGGTGGTGCCTCGGAAGATCCTTCACCTCTATTCCCCTCTTTTCTTTTCTTAGACACTGTTGGACCCTCACTGGTGTGCCTATGCGCATCTTCGGTAGGAATCTGTGGGTTTTCAGATTCCATAGATGAGTTTAAATACTCTCTATATTGTACCCTATATGGATGATTCCGATACACAAGTACAAGCATAGATCGAGGAATTGGTTTTGGTGAGACGGTATTGCTCCCGGCGGTTTGTTGGACGGCTTTGTAGAAGTGGATGAAGCAAAGGGTCTGATCATGAGTCCTTGGGATGTTTGCATTTTTCTTTAGGGCATCTTCAATCGGAAGAGTGAAGATCCGGATGTAAGGAATGTAGTTTCATGGTACTTTCAGTTTCCCTTTAATCATTTGAATCATAGAGGCCCAGATGGGAAGAGCAAAATCCAGATGGGCGTCGAAGGCAATGCCATAGTAGAAGGTGAGTGAGGCCATTGACATGCCGTCGGAACCGGTGGTAGTTGGTAGCAAGCATGTATGAATGATAGAATAAAAGGTATACCACAACTTTGCTATATTCTTCTTTCGAAAATCACCTATCTTTGTTGGTGCTCCGTCATATCCAAGAATGAGAACTGCTGCAAGCATATTGCTGACTTTAGGGGTCGGATCAAATTCGGTTTTTGTTTTATGATCATTTGGTTCCGGGAAACCGATAATGCTTCTGAATTCGTGAAGAGTGAAAGTTTGGGTGAATTTGTTGTTTGGTGTTATGATGTCATATGTGAAGTAGCCTGGTGTTGTGCCCTTCTTCTTAACGTATGTTATTGTTTTCCAGAGATCAAATATGTAGGCTTCAGGGACGGCAACATAGTTGAGGAAAACATTGTTTAATCGGTGATTTCGGAGAATTTCGGGCATTATTGGAAAAGGTGTGGTGAAAGGTAAGGTTAAGGCAGGATTGTTGTTCATGTTGCGGGTATTGCCTTCAACACAGATAGTTTTGAAGTTTTCCATTTAGAGATCTGTGTTTAGAGAAGTATGTGCATACAGAGGATAAGAGTTAGAGGAATGACATGCACATAATCAGAAAGCAAGAATTTTTTTTTCCAAGTGTTAAAATCCGAACAAATTAGTTCGGATTTTGGCACTTGATAAGTGATGGAATCTGAACAAATTTGTTCGGATTTGGGCACTTTGGTAAAGATGGAAAAAATTCAGGAGAATCCGAACAAAACCTTGATTAACAACATTTAGGAACAACACAAAATCTAAGCAGAGTTGTTCGGATATTTGATTCTTTGACAAATTTTGAAACTTTCATTGAAAACAAGGTAGAATCTGAACAAAATTTTTCGGATTTAGCCCATAGGAAAAACTTTAGAATTTCCACTTGTAAAGCAATGCATAATCCGAACAAAATTGTTCGGATTTTGCTCCTTTGAAAGGAGTTGAATATCTCAATGAAAACAGTAGTAAATCCGAACAATTTTGTTCGGATTTAGATCCTTAGACAACAATTGAATGGTTTTCATGAAAGTAATGCATAATCCAAACAAATTTATTCGGATTTTGTTCCTTTGAAAAGTATCAAAACATGTTAGTGAAAACATTGATAAATCCGAACAAAATTGTTGATTTAGAGCCTTTGAGAACAATGGGATGGCTATTTTGAGAATAATGCATAATCCGAACCAATTTGTTCGGATTTTGGTCCTTTGAAAAGTTATGTAACATCGAGTGAAAACATGGTGAAATCCGAACAAAATTGTTCGGATTTTGATAGTTAAGGGTTTGAAAGTTTTCAAGAATATCACTGCACAATCCGGACAACTTTGTTCAGATTAGGTATCTAAATCGCATATCAAGCAAATATCAATAATATCTCGATAAATTCTATGCATACTTCAGTCAATAACCCCTAAGCATGGCATCTAAAGCAGATCAATCCACATGGATTCATGAGCAAATCCGAACAAAGTTGTCCGGATTTGGTGACAAGGAACACATCGATCAAGAAACAAACAAGTATATTGAATCAATATATAGCACTTAATCAGATGAAATCTTAACAAATATCAAACATATTGTCTAATCATGATATCTAAGCACGCAATCAATCAAATACTCATAACAGTTTCATTTAGGCATTTCATCAAACACAATGGGTGCATTCAAGTAATCATGAAAAGTACCTGGTTACGATAATGATGAGGACTCGACAGAGGTAGAAACAAGATCAGATAGGCACAGAGACAGTTATTGTTAGTTTTGGTTGATTTTAGATGAAGAAAGAAGTAGAGTCCGATCGTTTTGGGGTGTTTGGCTTTTGAAATCTTTTCTCAAATAATAAATGGAATTAACATAAGTTTCCCCCCCCCCCTTTTTTTTTTCCTTTTATATGGGTAAAGATGGGTCGGGTCCTTTGACCCGAAGTGTATAGACACTCAGACATGGGCTTCGGCCTATTGAAAATCATAATAACAAAAAAAAATGACATAAGTTAAACTAATGTAAGAAAAAAATAATATGAGAAATGAAATAAAGAAAGATAACACAGTGAAAAAAAATTAATATTTTTGGATTTTGAATTTTATCATTTTGTATTTGGATTGTTGATATAAGAAAGAAATAAAAACGAAAAAAAAAAAAACTAAAATCAACAAAACAAAACAAAAAAAGAAACTTAATTAAAAAAAATTATTTGTGAATTTTGGATTTTATAATTTTGTGTTTGGTTTTTGATTTTAAGGAAAAAGAAATGAATTTAAAAAAATAACAAAAACATTTAACATGGTTGAATTAAACTCCCCTTCAAAAATTGCTAGTTCATGATTTCTCCCCCTCAAACGTTGCATATGAATAAACAAGTTGCACATTGCATGGCAATGTTTGATAAGAATAAAAACATTAAGTTTGCAGATCTAGCATACCCAACTTGGTTTTTAGAAAATTGAATCTTTGTTCATCCAGAGGTTTTGTGAACAAATCAGCAAGTTGGAAATCCGTAGAGAAGAAGTAGAGTTCGATGTTACTTTTCTCGACGTGGTCTTTGAGAAAATGGTACCTTACATCGATATGTTTTGTTTTTGTATGCTGAACAGGATTGCATGAAATTGTTATAGCACTTTTGGAATCACAGTAAATGGGGATTCGATCATACTTGAAGCCATAATCCGTGAGCTGAGTCTTCATCCACAGAACTTGGGAGCAACAGCTTGCTTCAGCTACATATTTTGCTTCAGCAGTGGATGTGGAAACACAGTTTTGTTTCTTGGATGACCAGCTTACCAGTTTGTCTCCATGGAATCAAACACTTCCAGAGGTACTTTTGCGATCTAACTTGCAACATGCATGGTCTGCATCTGAATATGCAATCAGTTCGAAACTGGTATCCCTAGGATACCACCGACCAAGTTTACTTGTGCCTTTAACGTAACGGAAATTCCGTTTTACAACCTGGAAATGACTTTCCATGGGATTGGCTTGATATCTTGCACACATACAGGTGGCGAACATTATATCTGGTCTACTAGCAGTAAGATACATCAAGGATCCAATCATACTTCGGTAATGAGTTTGGTTAAAAGGTTTTCCATCTAAGTCAGCATGGATTTTGGTTCTCGTTTCCATGGGTGTGCCAATTGGTTGACAATTTTGCATCTCAAATTTCTTTAACATATTTGTGATATACTTATTTTAAAAAATAAAGATACCGTTTGAAAGTTGTTTGACTTGAAGTCCTAGAAAGAAATTTAATTCACCCATTATGCTCATTTCAAAGTGTTTAACCATTAGATCCGAGAAGTGTTAACAATAATTTGAGTTAGTAGAACCGAATATAATATCGTCAACATAAATCTGAATCAAAATAATGTCACGACCTTATCGTTTGATAAACAAGGTGGTGTCAATACTACCTTTGTAGAAACCAGATTTAAGAAGATAAGTAGTTAAAGCATCATACCATGCTCTAGGTGCTTGTTTCAAACAGTATAATGCTTTGTCTAACCGGTTGACGTGGGTTGGATTCTTGGGATTGACGAAGCCCTCTGGTTAAGATACGTAGACTTCTTCCTTGATGATGCCATTTAGGAAAGCAGTCTTCACATCCATTTGATAAACGGTGAAGTTTTTGAAGGCTGCTTAGGAAAGGAAGATACGTATAGCCTCAATTCTAGCTACAGGAGCAAACGTTTCATCATAGTCAATTCCCTCTTGTTGTGAGTAGCCTTTGGCGACTAGACGAGCTTTGTTTCTGATAACAACACCGCTCTCATCTTGCTTATTTTTGAAGATCCATTTGGTGCCAATTGGTTCCTTGTATTTATAAGGATTGGGAACCAGTCTCCAGACCTTGAGACGTTCGAACTGGTTGATTTCTTCTTGCATTGCTTTCACCCAATCTGAATCTTGTAGAGCAGCAGAAACTGATGGCGGTTCAATCGTGCTTCAAAAGGATGGAAAAAGGCATTCATTTGCTGAAGTAGATCTGGTTTTCATGGGTGCACCTGAATCTCCAATGATTTGACTTGGTGGATGAGGGATAATTGATCTTGTCCATTTACCGGTGTGGGGAATGGGGTCAGAAGGAGCATTATTTAGGGTTGGATCCTCAAAACTGGACAGTTGTTGTTGTTCAACTGTTTCAAAAGACGATTCACAGATATCTTTTCTAGAGTCTCGGTAGACATCTGGATTTGTTTCAGGATTGGTAGTCTGAGTTACCTGATTGGGTAGAGTTATAGTGGCGGAAGTGGCAGTGAGACTTGGTGACGAAGTATCGTCAGTGGAAGAAGGCGAAGAATCTGAACTGTCGTTTGAAGTTTGAGGATTGTCTTCTTCATGGGAAGTTTCGGACGATTCAATTGTGGTGTCGGTTGTTAGCGGGGATTCAGGGAATGTATCAGATAGAGGTTCCTCTGCTTGAACTTGTTGAATTTGGCTTTTGGGTTTGCATTGAAATAGAATTCAAACAGAAAGTCAAGTTCATCTGTGGTTGGAATGGGTAGGTTTGATTTGGGAATCATGCTGGGTTGTGGAATGGTGATTGGAGGAGAATTTTGTTTAGTAGCTTTAGTAGAGTTGGGTGCGGAAGTGGTAGGTTGTTGAGTATCGGGTGTTGGACTGAGTTGTTCAAGAGCAATTCCTGAGAGCTCATCAAATCTGACATTCATGCTCTCATCAATTTTCTTTGTTCGACGGTTGTAGACTCGAAATGCAATGGATTCTTTAGAGTAGCCGACGAAATAGCCTTCATCTCCCTTGACATCAAATTTTCCTAGATTATCTTGATCATTCAAAATGTAGCACACACAACCGAAGATATGGAAGTAATTAATGTTTGGAACTCGTTTGTTGATTACTTCATAAGGAGTTTTGTCAAACCTTTGATGGATAATGGATCTGTTTTGAGTAAAACAAGCTGTGGCTACAGCTTTAGTCCAAAGGAATGGTGAAAGTCTGGAATATGCAAGCATTGTTGTGGCAGCTTCAACTAGGGTTCGATTCCTTCTTTCAACAACGCCGTTTTATTGAGGAGTTCTGACAGCAAAAAATTGATGAATAATACCAGATTCTTTGCAGAAGGAGTCGATCGTGGCATTTTTGAATTCAGTGCCGTTGTCGGATCGAATGATCCGGACTTGTTTCAGGAGATTCACTTGGGTTTGTTTAATAAAGGCAATGAGAATGGTTGGAGTCTCATCCTTTGAGCATAGAAAAAATACCCAAGTGTATCTGGAATAATCATCAACCACAACTAGAATATACTTCTTTCCATTGGTGCTTTGAACTCTCATTGGACCACACAAATCCATGTGAAGAAGAGGTAGGGAATCTTCTGAGCTTGGTGTAAATTTGGACTCGTGGGAGGATTTATTCATTTTACCAATGGCACATGATGGACACACGTGTTCAGTTTCATATTTGAAGCTTGGGAGGCCTTCAACTAAGCCTTTATTGATGAGTTCATTGATGGTTGAGAGGTTAAGGTGAGAGAGACGGCGATGCCAGACCCAGGAGTTTTGAGAAGAAGCTTTGGACATTAGACAAAGAGATTTATTCGATGGAGGTTTGATGTCTAGGAGGTTGACTTGGAAGAGGTTGTTATCTCTGGTTCCTGAGAAAATATCCTCCCCTTGTTCGGTTTGGACCATGAATTCGTGTCGACGAAAAAGGACTTGAAGATCATTCTCACAGAATTGGCCGACACTAAATAGGTTATGATCTAGCCCTTCGACATAAGAGACCCTTTTGATGGTGATCCCGTGTTGAATAAGATCGCCATAACCAAGAATAGGTGCAAAATGATCATTTCCGAAACGAACTGTGCCCATGAAGCGGTCAACATAATTCGAAAGAAGAGATTTGTCTCCAGTCATGTGTTTGGAGCAACCAGAGTCCATGACCCACCTACATATCAGTAATTCCTATGACATCAAATGAAATACATTTAGGTACCCATCCTTGAGGGTTAGTTATAGCATGTAATACCACTTGACAACACATTGCATTCAGACAGACACACTGATCATGCACTAACAAGTAAGTCATACAGGAATGAAAACTACACTGGATTTAAGGAAAAGTAAGCACTAATGAAAATTAAAATGTGAGGAAATTACAGTACACACAATTGAAATTGAACAAAATTCAAACATTCCGTACAAACAATATGCCTAAAGGCATTTAAACAGAATTCTTGGAAATTTTAGTACAATCACGAACAACCCAAACTTGTTTGACAGAAGACTTTTTAAAAATCGCTCTTGAAATCCCACGTCTGTTATTTGCTAAGCGTAAGTCACCTGAGAAAGAAACACTATGAACATTAGTAGATGACGTTGTAAAAACCTTGTTTTTGGGTTCTGTTTTGGGGAGGGGTGTTGATCTGGAGTCTTTGTTTATTATTAGTTTTGGTTTGGCATGAGAGAACCAACCGTATTGATCTTTAAAGCGAATGACTCCGGTGGTTTTATCCTAAAAGACTTGACAGAAGTTTTTAGTAATTTTGGGTTGAGTCTTAGAGGTATTGGACACAGATTTGGTAGGGGTGGTTGTCGGACGGTTTGCTGTTGGTTTCTTGTAGTATGAGGTTGGTGCGATAGACGGAGGTTTAGGAGCCGGTTTTTCATATGGCTGGAATTCACTGGGTTCTACCCTGCTAACCTTCGGATCAACAACTGTTTTAAACTGAAATTTGTCTTGTAAATCAACAGGAATTTTGATTTTAGATACAGGTTTTGAAAGTCTTTTGGAAATCTTGATTGAAACCTTAGGTTTGGACTCAGATTGGGTTTGTTCAGGCTCATAGGGAGATGGAGGTGGTGGCATTTCGGAACTGAAAGTTTGGTTTACCGTAGGTTCATTTGTTGGAACTTCAGAAGTTTCTTTTGAAATAGTCTCAATGGTTTTGTTTTGTGAAACATCTTTAGATTCAACAACAGTTTTAGTACGACGGCTATATCTGATTATTAATGTGCTAGCATGAGAGTCAGTGTTTACACATATTGGGTCTATTTGGGCAGAGGTCTCACTGACTGTTGGGGTTTCAGATGTACAGGTATGGAAAGAACTTTGTTAACTTTCAGAGGTCTCACTGTCAGTAGGGGTTATAGATGTACAGTAAGGCACAAAACTTTGTTCACTTTCAGGACTCTGATTTTGAAACTGCAGATGATCAATGACCTTTTGTTTGGTTTCCAATTGATTTTTCAAGTCCGCGATTTGTTTTTCCAATATGGATGAGGGAATATACGGTTTTTGAGGTGCGGGACTCAGAATTGACTCAGTTTGAGGTGGGACAGATTGTATTACACCATTTTCAGTTTCAATTCTTACACAGGATTGATCATTGGGTCTTTTCATTGGTCTGTCTAAGTGATATGAAGCATTTAAATCATCCGAGTCAATGAAGAATTGAGGACAAGGACTAGTCAGAAAATCAGTTTCATATTCACTTTCTGAAGAGCGAACATAGTTCATGGTTAGGCCATATCTCATATACTCTTCATTATAAAGAGGCTTATTCTCAGTTTGTGCTTTGAGCAAATTATTAGGATTTTCAAATCCCAACCCAATTTTGAACTCTTCTCTATATTTGTGAGGACCATTTAGAAACACTGTTTGTTTTGACCTATCTTACTTGTAAAGTTGGTCATGATAGAAGGCAATGTCTTCTTTTAATTCATCAATTCGTTTATCCAGTTTGGTGTTGTGGATGTCTTTCAAACAACAAGCATGGTTTTGGTCAGCAATTTTGTCCTCATATTCTTTTAGGTTTGGTTTTGATTTTTCAAAGTGATCTTTTAAAATCAGAATTTGTTCCGCTAAAGAATTTGCTCTAAGCTTTTCACCGTTCTTATCAAGTGTCAAGCTCTGAATTGATTCGTTTATATTTCTGATCTTGATATACAATTCATCAGTCAGAGCTTGCAACTTGATTTCATTCATTGAGGGTGCTACAGGGTCTTGGAATAGCTCACATTTACTTTCACCAGATAAGAGTTTCAAAGATTCCAATTCTTGTTCTCGTAATTTACATTGGTTTGAAAATTTCTCACACTGTTCATTGAGTTTTAAAACTGTTAAGTCTTTTTCATGTAAATCATCCTGTAAACAATTGTTTTCTTTAGTTAAAGAAAGTTTTTGATCTGATAAAATTTTCATGTGAGCTTCCATTCTAAGAATAGTAATATCAGAATCAGATAATACCTCTTTTTCCATTTCATCTTCTTCCTCGCCGTCTGTCTTGCATCCTCCATCCTCCTTTGCTTTCTTGATTTTAGACATGAAACATAGGTTGGCATTCAGCTCCTCGGACTCATTATCAGAGAAGTGCAACCATTGAGCATCTTCAGCAAGCAGAGCCACTCCAGCTTCCTCATGTTTGGCAAGAAGTAGCTTTTGTGTGTAGTAGTTGGAGTTCCTGATCCTTGGCTTTTTGCAATCCTTGGCAAAGTGACCAACAGACCCACAATTGTAACATTTCTTGTCTGATCTATCTTTTTCTGTAAGTTTGTTGTCAGCCCTGAGATGTACAGGAAAGTTTGTCTCTGAAGATGGGTTGGAGTATGCCTTTTGTTGGTACGCAGAGGTTGAAGAAGTCCTCAGATTGTTGGTGGTGGGCTTGTTGTTGTAGTACTTCTTCTTTATGTTGTTGGTGAATAAGGACATTAGTTTAAGCATCTCTTTGTCTGCATCCTCCATATTTGGATCAGGTTCTTGGGTTTCAGGTTCTGAAACATGGAAAACAGGCATCTTGTCTCTGTAGGTTTTCCTCTCAGCAACTAAGTCAAGGGGATTAGCAGAGAACTGAGCATCTCCAGACTTTTCCTTCTTCTTGTTCCTTGACCTGATCACATCCTTTTCATTTAGGTCAAGAGTCTCCACAAGAGTGTGAATGGACGTCTTTTCCATGTCTTGATGCTGAGTGATTTAAGTAGCATACTTCTGCCAGTGTTCATCCAGATTTGTTGAGAATTTGATGGTGTATTCCATATCTTGTTTGACTATCCCATTCTTTCTCAGTTCATTGACAACAATGCAAAATCTGTTGTATACATCAGCTAATGATTCATCTGGAAGTTGTTGGAATTTCTCGTATTGAGTTATAGCACTTTTGATTCCTGACTGACTCGCTATTTTAGATCCTTCCATTTGTTTACATACTTCATCCCATAAGGCCTTTCCGGTAATGTGTGAATCAACATTAATGTAGATGCTGTCAGGAATGACTTGAAGTATGTAGGTTTTTGCATTTTTATCAGCTTTGGTTTGTTCCTTTTGAGCGGCACTGTACTGTGATGGAGTCAGTAGGGTGCTGGAGTCAGGTTGAGTATGGACGGCAGGGCCGTCTTTAAAGGACTTAAGGATTAGTTCTCCATTATCTTTGCTCTTGATAAAGTCAGTAAATCTTTGTTTCCACTAATAGAAGGAACCATGGTAGAGAACTGGTGGTCGAGTGTCGGAACCAAGAGCTAGGGCTTCCCTTGAATTCATAATTGAAGAAGAGTGGAATCCGAAGAAATTTGTTCGGATTTGAAGGTTTAGAATCCGAAGAAATTAGTTCGAATTTAAGGGGTAGAAATCCGAAGAAATGAGAGGCTAAGCTGAAATCCGAACAAAATAGTTCGGATATTTGCGAAGTGTAGATCCGAACAAAATAGTTCGGATATTGTGGAAGTGCAAAAATCCGAACAAAATAGTTTAGATATTGGTTGAAGTCTAGAAATCCGAACAAAATAGTTCGGATGGTGGTGGAAGTGTAGAAATCCGAACAAAATAGTTCGGATATTGGTTGATGTGTAGAAATCCGAACAAAATAGTTCGGATGAAGGTGGAAGTGTAGAAATCCGAAGAATTTGATGGTTGAGTAAAATCTGAACAAATTTGTTCGGATTTTAAGTTCTAGACCAAAAGCATAGAGATGAGTTCGGATTTTATGGAAAACATGTTAAGAATCCGAACAAACTGGAAATGGACTCAAACGTGAATAATTTCTTGATTTTTGAAAGTTAGATCGTGAAACAAGTTGCAATAGACTCAAGAATGACTCGGCTACACACTAACAGTTACTATAAGATCTAAATAGCTCGAACTCAGAGACCCACGAAAGAGTGAAGACCCAAACAAAAGTTTGAAACTTTAAACATAGATTTCTAACACAGATCAAAGAACTAATAAGTGAAACTTTGAAGAAAGTTAAAACTTATGGAAGCAAATAGATTTATAATGAAAAGTTTGAAACTTTAACGTGATATAGACATAAACAAATCGGGAAAAAATTTGTATGTAATGAAACACGAATACTAACCGAAATAGTAACAAAATCAGGAGATATCAAGCTTATGGATCATTCAGATTCACTGATTTTTCTCTGATACCAATTGTAATCTAATTAGAATCAGTGATTCAAGCATAAAGTGTTCTTGGTGTGGGTGTTTTACAGAGAGAATGGGATAAAGTGTGTTTTGTATTAAAAAATCAAAAGGTTACATAATGGGTATGGATTGAGGGGTTTTATACATAGATCAATATTCAAGATGACCCCTCAACCTATTACATGTGTACACAAAAGGAACAAAACATCACTATCAAATATAATTCTAACACCTTCCCCTATATATATAGTTTCAATCAAATGAGAACACCCTTAAAGTGAGAACAACGTGAGAACACTTATAAACTTCATTTTTATGCATTATAAGTCCACAAAAGTAACATGGTGTATAACTATTTATCATTATTTAAATGTTTAACAACATATTGATCCATCAAATCGAAAAAATTACATTTTTTTGGTTTTGCATCCATCTTGGATGCATATTCATCAAAATGGATGCATAAATTAATGTGATTTTGTCAGTTTTACGGATCAATGTGTTGTTAAATACTTAAATAATGATAATTATTTATACACTATATTAGTTTTATGAACTTATAATGCATCAAAATATAGTTTTTGAGTGTTCTCACGTGTTCTGACTTTAAGGATGTTCTTACTGAAAAGACACCCATACATAAATACATATATATATATATATATATATAATATATATATATAGAGGAATACAATCAAGTACATCCATTTCTAAAATACAAACTCAATAAGAACAGATCTAGTCCACTAATATTTATGATTGACGGTTATCAAATTTTACAAAGCCTTTTTTATTTAAAATAGGGCTTAGTACTTTAAAATGTAAGTAACTTTATACGTTTTGTCATGTAAGTATCCAACTTTAATCTTCTGCATTGTATGCAAGTTTTTATTGGTGCAAGTAAAAATGTACGTTGGAAAATAACAAGTTACTTACATACAATGCACAGAATTAAATTTAGATACCCACCATGACAAAAACGTGTAAAATTTATTGCATTTTAAAGTACTAAGCCCTTTAAAATATCATGAGAGGGCAAAAAAAAAGAAGTAAAAATCAAATTTGGTATCACATATAATAGAGATGCCCATGCATATTATTAATATTAACACCTTAACCATGTCAAAATAGTAAAAATATACTTTAATTGTTAAATTTTATAAAATATAGTCATACCTCATGATAAATCATTAGAATACATGTCTATGAGGCTTGTTCTTAATTATATGAATCTTGGTCAGAGTTTGGAGAATAAAACTACTACATGGGAAGAACAACTGACAAAATGCATTGATAATGCAAAAGAACTCAATTACCTTCACAATGAGATGGAGGTCCAAAAGACTCTAATAGACGATGATACAAATAGTGGAGATATTGTGTTGAATGATAATAACTTGGGAGCAAAGATTGTTGGATATAGAGACTCAATATTTCATAATGAGGTTTATATGGATTCAGAGTTCCTTGAAACAGGTATGCTATGTAAAGAATCGGATGTATTCGGTTTTGGAGTACGTATGTTCGAAATTCTATGTGGGTACGAGGCGAGTGAGCTGCTAGTAGGTCATAAAAACGAAGGGATGACGTCGTCTATGGTACGAACATGGTTTAATGAGAAGAAAATAAAGGAAAATTTCGCTGGTGTATTGTTGGGAGGAAATGGTGATAGCAAGTTGTTTCTAAATAAAGGACCCAGTGAAGAATCTTTGAGCACATTTTTAAATATTGCATATCAGTGTGTGGAAAAAAAAACGCAACGAGCGTCCAACAATGAAAGTGGTCGTCCAAGGAGCTTCAGAAGGCATTAACCTTTCAAGTAAGTCAATATATATTTTAGAACGATACCATATCTCTATCTATCTTTATTTCTTTAATTTACTAAATTAATTTTGTGTGTTGCATATATAGTTACCCCAAATTATGTACTTGTTAATTAAACCAATAGTTTATAACGGATTCTAACATTAATTATACTGAAAATGTAGTTTAATAATTTGGTTATATATTGATCCCTAATATTATACAGTATATGGTAATGGTAATGAGTGTACGTGTTAATTCATTCCCATTTTTTTAAAAAAATAATGTACACTTTTGTTTTTCTTTTTGTTTAACATCAAAATGACTTAACATGTTTTCACGAACTTATATCCGATTTGAAAACTTAGCAATATAATAATTATAATGATAATTTTACATGTAAGCGAGCATCCAACATTCCAACACAACAAATGTTGCATATTATTAAATAAATACTATGTGCTTTTTTCAATAAATTTAAATCGCTTGTTGGTGGATGTCGTATAATTGTTGCGTATTAAGTTTGAAAAGTTATCGATTTATCAAAGTACGTAGTGCATGCTTGAAAACGTTAAAATTTCTAAATATATAATTATTGGTGGATTCATTTAGTTGGTATCTTCTTATTCACAGAAAAATTACAAGGATAAGTTTAGAATGTCATTTGAAGATATCAAATTAGCCACACAAAACTTCACCAATGTGATTGGAGGAGGTGGTTTTGGGAGGGTATACAAAGGAAAACTTGTAGATAAAAATGGTAAGGGATATTATCCTATTGTTGCAAAGAAGTTAGATACAAGACGTGGTCAAGGGGGTAAAGAATTTTACACTGAGTTACAAATTCTTTGCGAGTATAAGCATGAGAATATCATCACGCTTGTAGGTTATAGCGATGAAACAGACAAGAAAATCATTGTTTATGAATATGCATCTAAAGGAAGCCTTGATAAGTATCTGAAGGATGTTACTCTTACATGGAGGGATAGACTAAAGATATGCATTGATTTCGCAACCGGGTTGAATTTCCTTCATGAAGGAGAACATGTGGTGATACATAGGGACATCAAATCTTCCAACATTCTACTGTTTGATGGTTGGAAGGCAAAAGTTGGTGATTTTGGGCTTTCAATGATATGTGCCACAAACTCATATACCATCGATATTGTTTGGGGCACATCAGGCTATGTAGACCCTCTATACTTAAAATCAGGCTTGCTAACCAAGGAATCGGATATTTATTCATTTGGTGTGGTTTTATTTGAGATCTTGTGTAGGAAAGCAATTTATGAAATCCACAAATCTCAACGTCAGTCTCTACTAAGTTTCATTAAACATAATTTTGATGAAGGAATACAAGATGATTTGGTGTTCAAGACTGTAAATGAAGAAATTGTACCGAATTCATTGGCTACATTTCTAGACATTCTTTACCGTTGCTTACACGATGATAGAGAAAGACGACCATCGTCAAAAGAAGTTTTAGAACATCTTAAAAAGGCATTGAATTTCCAAGTAAGTTATCATACTTTGACTAAAGTTGGTTACCTTCGAGTGTTTTCTTTTATGAAAAGATAAATAAGTAAGAAAACTATTGTATCGAATCTTAAGAAATATTTAACTAGGGGTGTCAAACCGGACCAAAGCGGGATATTTGGGTTAGTTTGGGTGGATTGAGTTATTAAAGTATGGTCTGGTCATTTAAGTTTTGAGAAAACCGGGTTATTTGGTCCGATTACGGTATGAGCAAAGAAAAAATCATAAACACCGGACCGGACCGGACTTCATATTTTCACAACTTGAAAAGAAGAAGGCTTTATCTGAAATCATAAAGCTTAAACATTTTACGAAAATGCACACTTTAATGTTCCAAATTCTCTAGAGTTGTACTCTGAATGACACACCTATATTTCTTATTTATAATTAATTATACATTTTCAATATAAATAGAGACCTTTCTATATATGGCTGTTATACATGTTATTAACATATAGTTAAAGTTTCTGCCTAAAGTTCAAATACATTAAACAAATATTTAAACCTGCATGTATTTCGTTTAATATGTATAGTTCTAATTTTGAGTGTTTGTTATAGCTCTTCTTGAAAAAAACCTTGATAAATATTCACAAAATTATATGAAATTAAAGAAAGAAGAAAAGAACTCGAAACAGTTAAACCGGTCAAACCGGACCGGCTTATATGGTTTGATCTGGCCCGGTCAGACAAAATACTTGGTCTGATTTGGTTTGATATAAGTTGAAACCGAAAATACCGGTTTTGTTTGTGATTTAATTTAGTCAAAACCGAACCAAACTGGTCCATGAACACCCTTATATTTAACAATTGTTCCAAAAAGATATATTTATTTTAATAAAATATTTTAATAGAATTTGTTATGTTAAAATGTTAACGAGTAATTATGCACTACAATATAAGGTGTGATAACCTATAATTTATAGAGATCAATATCATTAATGGTGGATTCATATATATGGTGTTCCATGATTCATAGGAACACGGGGCTAATTTTAGAATGTCACTTGATGACATTAAATTCGCCACACAAAACTTCAGTCTTGCAAATGAGATTGAAAGAGGAAAATTTGGAAGCGTATACAAAGGAAAATTTGCAAATGAAGATGGTAAGCAACACTATGCTGTTGTTGTAAAGAAGTTCGATACAAGTTTCGGTCAAGCGAAGAAACAATACTACAAGGAGTTTCAACTTGTTTACAAGTATCGGCATGAGAATATTATCAGCCTTGTAGGATACGTTAATGAAATCGATGAAAAAATCTTAGTTTATGAACATGCATCTAAGGGAAGCCTTGATAAGTATTTGACTGATGCTAGTCTTGCGTGGATGAATCGACTCAAGATATGCATTGATTTTGCGATCGGATTGAACTTCCTTCATGAAGGTGTTGATGGAAAAGAGGCAGTGATACACAAGGACATCAAATCTTCTAACATTTTGTTGTTTGATGATTGGAAGGCAAAAGTTGGTGGATTTGGTGTTTCAAGCAGTGAAATAAGTAAAAATACAAACTGTACCATCGATCTCACTTCAGGCCATGTAGACCCACTATACTTAACATCTGGCATGCTAACTATAGAATCTGATATTTATTCATTTGGTGTGGTTTTATTTGAGATCCTGTGTGGGAAAGTGGTGTATGAAATCCACAAACATGAGAGTCAGTCTTTACTCGGTTTCATTAAACACAACTTTGAAAAGGAAAAGCAAGATGATGTTGTGTTCAAGGGAATAAAGAAAGAGATTGCGCCGAAATCATTGACTGTATATCTATACACTCTCTACCAGTGCTTAGATGGTGATCCCAAAAAACGACCATCATCAAAAGAAGTTTTACAACAACTCAGATGGGCATTCCAATTCCAAGTAAGTTATCACGCTTTATTGCGCTATTAAATATTTGTTTACATGGAAAATATGTTTATGTTAATTAATATGTTAACACGCTTTATTGCGCTAAAATATAATGCATCATTATCATGCATCTTATCGAATGTGAATTAAATTAAATACATTAAAAGTGTTTAACTAAAGAAAACATTGTTTATTGAAATTTGTTAAATTTTCAAACGTAACTATAAAACTAATTTTAAAATAAGTTGATCCAATAATTGGAGTTCTATCTTTTTTTTTATTATTATTATTTTTTATTTTTTTATTTTTATAGTACGTTCCTATTAATTATATTTCAAATAGAGTATAGAACAATATATAGTCAAGTATCAAATTTTAGGATGGAGTGATTATTTGTATACTTTTTTAACTATTTGATTATACACAGGAAGATTACCATCGTGGAGGTTGTCTTGATTTTCTGATGTGGTTAATAAACGACGAATGACGAAATATGAAAATACTTCACAAAGAAAAAGCATGGTTTTATAAAACGGTAAAAGCCCTTGTCAAAAACTGGGTTTTATAAAGTGGTTGTTTAGAGATTTATGTTATAAATTATTTTATTTTTAAATAGTACATAAATGCATATAAGGTGGTTCTCTTTAAGAAAATAATCACATTATGTTCATTCCTTTTTCTTTATATTTTTTCCTTTTACTTCAATGAAGTGAAATAATTAACGTTGTTGTGACACTATATAAATAATTAAAGGTTTTATATGTTGAAATATAAGCATATTAAACATGTAATAATCATAAATAAACGTAGCGAAAAAATAGATCATGTATAGCATACAATTAATTAACATAAATAATAAATAAATAGGCTTGATTACCTTTAACCTTTGGATCGAATTAAGAACGGGTTCAAGAATAGATTGAAACCAATATTCAAAAGTATGAATATCTCTATAGATAAATCACATGAACACGTCAAGCAAACACCAGAGATTGCTAAATCTTGTAGCACCAAAAGCCAAAAGCTCCAAGCTTGCTTCTTTTTCTTTGTTCCGTTATGACACAAGTAAGAACCAAAAAGTTTGTTTCGATCGAATAAAAATCCCACAACGAAACCAATGTTATTGCATCTGAAATCATCATAATTAATGTTAAACTAGGGTGATATACAATTGAAGACCAACATCCCATTTGGCTATCACCCTTTGCACCTTATAATTAGAAATCTCTATGTACTCATATCTATTTGCATTCGTACTTCAATTGCATCTTATGTTCCCGTCATAGGTGGGGTGTGACACTAACACATCATCAAACTGCAACACAATTTTAAACATCACCGCGCAAACGACAAATCCTACTCATAATAATCCTCAATACCAACCAAGACCACAAACACCATCTTCACAATAGGTACCATCGCATGCTGTTACATGTTCTGAAATGAGTTTCCGCAGTATTCGTGGGTTATTTCACTCACGATTACTTACTGAACCCAACCTTTCCCCATATGATCAAGCCATTTGCTCGATTTGTAATCTATCGAGCATGGTAAACTCTGAAACCGATTCTAACTCCACTTATTGAATACCGAACCACAATTAGGATGAAGACTCTGCTAGGGGCTCCATTTAGGGGTGAGATTAGATGTGTGGGGGGATTTATTGGCCATTCCCAATCGGTAGTTTGACGGCTCAAAATCCAAAGTATTTGTTCTATGATGATGGCATGTCTTTCGAACAAAAGAGCATGCTTACACCCATCATGAGGTGGTGTATATTTGTTAGCCTTCATAAAGGAATTAGGATTCCTTTGAATTCGGCCGTAATGTTGAGAGAGAAGTTGTATGTGTCTTCTTTAGGGATCGAAGTGATGATCCTCTTTGTTAATGAAGTCCTCTATTTATAGAGGAATAATGGCTCGTGGCCAAAGTAAAGAGATTGGGATAAATTCCTACCATGTTTATCTAATATGATTTGTGTATATCCGATGTATATAAGATCGGATTTAGTTGTCATATTTTATCCATAAGATAGGAAAGCGTATCAATCTAGGAGATATATATGAATCCCGTTCATTTTGGGGAAAGAGATCTTCACAGATCCTTTCCTAGTTTATGAAAGATTGCACTTTCCATGTTTACGAAGGCACCCTCTATATGAGGCTACGTATCTGTTAGCCTTTGTATTCACGAAGGGGTATATCATCATCCACCATGCTCGCAGAGACTGGATCAAATTGTCAATTACCTTCAACAAATTGATAATCGTCTACCCTTGAATCCTGCCGACCATTCCCCACTCCATCAAGGCGCTGTCATGATGATCCTGATTAAGAGGATCCTCCTGGAGGGAAGAACAGCTGGTTTGGTTCATTTAATCCTCAATTTGTTTCAACATAGACCGCTCAATATAGTGTTCACCAAAGGAAAAGAAGCAGCAAGAGTTGGTTTCTCTTGATTTACCAAGAACTTTTTGTTTTAATTAATCATGTTAGTTTTATGATTTAGATATTGAAATATATTTTAAGTAATTTTTTTGATCTAACTTTAATATGGATGCCTATATTATATTTAAAGTTTTTTGCTTTATATGTTTTTAGGTTTAAATACTTTTTATATGCCTTCATTGTGACATACACTATTTTCTTATAGTCTATACATGATTACATGCACACACTCTAGCTCTTGCATGCCTCTTTTTTTTTTAATCACGCTTTTGTCGGAGTTTTTCTTGGAAGCAGTCTCTTTACTTTGGGTTGAGGTATGATTGTCTGCATAACACCTCCTCATACCTAGTCTTTAATGAAATTGGGCATTGTTGTTGTTGTTGTTGATTGACTCACTTTTTAATTTTGGTTACTAGTTACTTTAGTTATGATATTGGGGATCCTCTAATACATTAAAATCAAACACTTTTCTGATAATGATACGAATTTAGATATCATTATTATTACTAATCTTAATTTGTTTTCTATTACAACTCAAAGTTGTTTTCTCATTATTAGTTTCTTATTACAACTCAAAGTTGTTTCTTACCGTATGTATAAATAACCCTTGCTAAGCCTGCCCGTCTATCTATAAAAAATGGAGGACAGTTTTTTATGTATCAAATAATAGGCATTTCATTGGTTCATAAAAGTAAGCACCAAAATAATCAAAACCCCAATGATGTTGTTAAGAAATTTTTTGATGAATCCATTCCATCAAGACATAAAAAAAAACTCTAAATAGAGACAAAAATACTTTTGATTTGGTTGTTCCTGGAAAGATTTTATCGTCATGGCGTCGTAGAGAATCGAGAATTCTAATTTCTTTCAATTTGAATTTAAAGAATCAGAATTCTCCTTATAAATAAAAACAAATTATTTTGAAGGTTTCCCAATTGTAATTCTCCTTATATTTTTCATATAGTGAAATCATCGGTTGTGCCAATAATT
>JAOXNX010000035.1:20906280-20929096 GCA_028566075.1 Solidago caesia | reverse complement strand
CATCAACTTTTATATCATACGGAACCGAATCAACTCTTATCACATGTGTTGAATTAGGTTCACC
Organism: Solidago caesia; assembly: GCA_028566075.1. NCBI lineage: Eukaryota > Viridiplantae > Streptophyta > Magnoliopsida > Asterales > Asteraceae > Solidago > Solidago caesia. Next base: position 20,929,032 of record JAOXNX010000035.1, on the reverse strand, counting down.
AACATTGGTAACCATCCCGGTGAATGTTTTATTCTCACCGGCTTTTAAGTGAAACATAAAAGACGGATAGTTCAAAGTGTGCTCCTTCAATTCCGATAGAGGTTTTAACTTCTTTTCCCACAATTTGACTTACTTCTTTTGTTCTATACCCTAGACCAAACAGATAGGGTATGTATTCATCGTGATGCTTGTCAAAGATTAGTCCTGGGTCATTAGCTTTCATTGGGTTAACATGGTCCTAAAAATGTAAATGCGAGAAGTTTTGCTCCATGGATACTTATCGTGGGTGCAAGCTATATCGCCTGAAAAATAAAGGCAATTGTTCATCTCGGTAACAATCACTACATTCATGGAGAAACTATTTTTCAACCATCAAATTTTGCAAGAAAGGTTTTTCCTATTGTTTACATTTACATGAAGGCGACAAAGTGGACTTTCATGGTATGTTCGCCATTTATTTTTATCATGTCGGCAATCGTCATGAGTGCCGACTTAACGAATGAAGGAGATCAACCGGGGTGTGACTTTAAGACTAGTGCAACTACTCCGACAATGTGAGCACACGCTTGGGAAGTGTTGGACACCATTTTAAATCCAACTTTGTGTGCATTGTTTTTGGCAAATGGAGCCGGTCCAAAAATGCCAACTTCAAGGGTAAGTATATCCGGCTTAACTATTCTGTGGATTATCATGCTAGGACCTTTGGATGAGAAAGGAGCCACATCGGGAGGCATATCAACACCAACTATAGCTACACAAAATTCTATGGTAGCGACACGTGTTGAATCTATATATAGTTTGATTTCATTACCATCCACGTAACTAACAAGGGATGTAGGAAAATCGTATGCTGTCGTTTGTGTATCTATCATACCCATGTTCTTTTGTTCATTAGGATTACGGCAACAACTCCATCCACTTGTATTTCATATGATTGCCCCCAAAACACAATTTTACCATGAAAGTCCACTTTGTTGCCTTTCATGTAAATGTAAACAATAGGAAAAACCTTTCCTACAAAATTTGATGGTTGAAAAATAGTTTCTCCATGAATGTAGTAATTGTTACCGACATGAGCAATTGCCTTTATTTTTTTAGGTGATATAACTTGCACCCATGATAAGTATCCATGGAGCAAAACTTCTCACATTTACATTTTTAGGGCCAAAATTCCCGGTTGCACAACAAACCGAAGTCCACATTTGAGTAGCTTTAAATGCACCCATCATAATTGGATCAACATCAACTTTTATATCATACGGAACCGAATCAACTCTTATCACATGTGTTGAATGAGGTTCACCAACATTGGTAACCGTCCCGGTGAATGTTTTATTCTCACAACTTTTAAGTGAAACATAAAAGACGGACAGTTCAAAGTGTACGAACACCGTTCACAAAATAAAATTATTATTTGAATTACAATACGAAATTACAAAGGAAATTTGGAATTACTAACGCAAGAAAAAAAAATGTAAAGACAGAAAATAAAATTACAATAACTAGAATAAAATAACAATAATTAAAAGTATTAAAATAGATTTTTAGAATGAGGAAAGAAGATTGAAATAAAAAGAAAACAAGGCTGGCTGAGGATTTCTGTTTAACAGAGGTCCCTTAAAACAAATTTCGGGTCACCCAAGTGAACTTGTCTGTCTCTCTCAGGGTACAACAACCTAAGCAGTGTGTACTGCCGAAATTAACCAAGCACCCAGAACTATACCTTCAACAACTGAACGACAGTCAGAGAATGTAGCGAAAAGATTTGCCAGAATTTAGATGTACGTGAAAATGATGGTGAAAAGTTGTATTCTTTCTGGTCTAAAGCTCTCTCTATTTATCAATGGTGTCATCATGATGCATTGAAACTCAACATAATGGTGCAAGCAACACATGAAACTATATAGGAATCCAAAGGTATCTAGCCAGTTAAGTCCAAAAAGTTAGCCAGTGATTCAAGCCAGACCTAGCCAAAACGAAATTGGCACGCGGCGATGCAAAGGTGTTAAGTGTCAAGTATGCCACTAAAACGCCTCATTGCCCACGACCCGAACCCGTTCGCTGTCCGGCGAGTCGGGTGCGACTCCTGGCTGCCACTGGGTGTAACACCTTATTAAGAATTATTATTCCACTATAACTCCACATTATAAAGTGATTATTAATCCACCATATGGGATAATGAATATCTCATTCATCTTTCCTCCGTTTTGGACATGACCGTTTAATTCGTTGAAATCCTCTAATCTAGACGAACACAATGAACCTAATTAATAAATATGATAGCGAAAAATACTACTTATTATTTGTGTCCAAAGCAAATGAAAAGTCAAAGTTTCCTGCCGCGATGCCTTTCGCCTACCTTAATACGAGTGCATCAAAGACAAAGTTTCCTCCTGCAATCGAGGAGATATGCGTCCCGTGACCGTGGTCATCTAGCGTTGTGTGACACTGGTCTCCATACCCTCTAAATCCTATTATTTTATTGTTCTATTAACCAGCTCCTTTCTGTTCAGGGAAGGGAGAAGGGACTCTTGTATGGTTAAAGTACCCATTGGAAGGGCATAACATAAACACGTATATATTCTCTTTGTTTCGATTAATCAATCTTGCAACATTGAAACTTGTCTTCCATTGAAGTCATAGAAATTTCTCCATTTGAATCTGAAAATGATATTAAAGATGAAAACAACTTCAACCGAGGGGAAATCCATTCATTAAGTAATGGCGGGAATAACCCAAAACGGCAAAAAAAAAAAAAAGGTAGCCATATTATAGTTAAAAATAATTTTTTTACTTTATACGGGTAGGGTTAACGTGAGAACCAAAACAAAGATGAAAAATATGAGAACCACTATTTCTCCTCCCACTTTCCTCGTTCTTGCTATGGCTTTTATTTTTTGATTTTTTTTAAATTTTTTTATAATAAAAACCCATTCCCAAAAAAAATTAAAAAATTAAATTTTTTTTTTTTTTTTAATTTCTATGGGGTATGTGTTGAAAATGGATGGAGACGGTTACAAACGTAACCCTTAGTCGAACGGGCGTAGCCCGTTCAAGGGGGCTTCGCCCTTATCGGTCGTAGACCTCAAGGAATTTATAAAGTGGTTGGAGGTTGAACGCATTTGGGAATGGTTTGAAATTGATGGGCGGCGATCCAAGAGATGGTGGTTGTTGGATACGGTACGGGCGTTGCCCTTAGCCGCACGGGCTCCGCCCTTGAAGATGGTGGTGATCGGAGTTTGTGAGTCTCAAAATGAGAGAGAAAGAGAATGAAAAGTTTGGAGAAGAAATAAAAGTGAAAATATAAATAAATGAGTTTTTTTAAAAAAAAAAAGATGGTTTTTTAGTGATTCTCACCCTTGTTTTTGGTTCTCACTTGATCACTTCACTACTTTATACTGCATAAACATGTCCAACCTAAAGAAATCATGCCCTTTATGGTATGAATTAAAAAATAAAATAAAGGTAAGTCAATATTTATCTTGTATAATCTTCAAGTTAATAGTCTAACAACATGTGTGTATAGGAGAGGGTATATGAAACACTTAATTACTTGACCCCTTATGTAGTTTCCTTTTTACATTTTTTCACATGTTGCTCAAGAGTTTGTTTTATTACTAAGCTATGTAGTTAAAGACGCAAATTTGTGTGTTTCGATGAGGGACTGAAATTTGAAATTTTGGAAATTTCGGTGGTATTTTGGTAATTTTAATATTATGCAATATCTATATATATAATAATTATTTAATTAATGCTTAACCAAAATATAAAAGTCAAGCTTAAAAGTGTCAATATTTGATAGATTAGTGTTAATACTTGCAAAAATTAGTGTTTATTATGTTGTGTTTAAGTTTGAACAAAAAAAAATATAAAAACCTGAAAAACCGGTATACCACCGAAATTTGGACCTAAATTTGGACCAATTTCGGTGAGATTTCGGTAAATTTCACCGAAAATCTCGGGACCGAAATTTGGACTGAAATTTTGGACCGAAATACCACTGGAGGACCGAAAACCGAAATACCACTGGTATACCACCGAAATTGACTACATAGCCAATTTAAAGGAATTGGTCGGTGCTTGACAATGTAAATCTATCCTTGACATTATTTAGTTGTAAGGATTCGATGAATGACTTGAACTTTTGGTAATGATTAATTGAACAGAATTTTATTTAGTGGCCTGTCGTTATTTGCTATATAACAACTGTAGTGATCATTTTGCTTTGTTAGGTTTAAAATGCTTTTCTTTCCCTATTTAAAAGGTTCAATGATTAATTATCAGGTTTTAGTCAGAGAGCATGTTTTCCTGTACCTATATACTGACCTGTTAATGTGCAAAAGTAATAATGGATTCCTAATTTTTTGGATGTTTGTAGACGTGATTATTAATGCTAATTTGATTCTGAGTAGTTTGTAGACATACCTTTAACGTGTGGAATTTCTTCTCTCACATCTTTGTTACTTTTTATTACTGGGATTATTATTGGTTGTTTTTGGTGTGTGTAAACTAGTTAAATTTGTATTCATATTCATTAGGTAGGATGGCTTTGATATTATTTAATGATAGTCAACGATTTGTCTAGTCTGACCTTTTGTTGATCTAGTTTATGTTAATGGCTAATAATATCTGTATTGCATTCAGGACCTGGGAGCGGCACATGTTTTGAGCAATTAGGAACAGTTGATACTGATGTTGATAAATTAATAAGTGATCAGCTTGAGGAGAGTGATATGAAAGATATTGAAGTGAACAGACCTGGTGCCATCAACAACAGCGTTTTATCTCCAAATGATGATCTGATTGCTGTTTCATCTTCTTTCATACTCGCCGACGACTGTTCTTCAGGTTAGTTTCTGTCATTTTTCATTGTTTCATAAGATTTAGCTCCGACTTTTTTGTTCGTTATTTTGTTCCATAAGGTGATGGATGATATGTTTTTCGTTTAACTTTACAACTTCCTACGAATTCAAGATTATCATGGAGTTTACAAGTGCCCGTTATTTTGTTCCATAAGGTAATTTCGGATAATGTTTGCAACTTGTATCAATTAGAATCGTAAGACGTGAAAGCAAAAGTAAAGTATCTAGCCTTTTTTGAGGAACAAGGGAATGCATGATTATGTCAGCAGCTACCCTTTTCTGATTCGTAAAGCGTGAAACTTCCAAACTTCAGAACATTACAAAAAACCTTATCAGAGTTCATTTAAATGTTATATTGACATGACACATATGTTATTAGCAAGGGTTTCAATGAATAACTTGAGCGACTGATTGATTAATTCAGCAAAGTTAAGTGGCATGAGACTATTTTACTACATAAAATTGTACACTATCCTCGTGCTCGTGCAATAAACCACTTGTGTAAGAATTTGTGTTAGGAGTTATGGAGGAATTGATCAAGTAGTCTTCAAGTATTAAAATAAACCTTGCAGTTTACATTATGATCAGTGGAACTCTATTTTTATCGTGGGGTCATAGTAAGTGGCACCGAAATCCAAGTTTTCTTGAGGTCTAGTTCCCATCGATCTATTTTTCATATGTTAAAGTTGTTCGCATTTTAGATTATTGAAGAACTCTGACCTTTGATGAATACAACTCTTTGTCATATTGTAGCTACACTCTATCGTTATGCTTCAGTCACAGAACACATTATCATTTGTGGATGCATCCCTATTAATCTGCAAAGAGTAATAATGTATCCTAGCTTGACTCTTAAGATTTTCACATGGGTGCTTAGTAATGCTATTTTTTAAAGATTGTTATTGTGTGCAATTTTTTCTTTCACATCTTTAGTACCTTTTATCATTGAGATTAGGATTGGTCGTGTCTTTGTTATTTTAAAGCTATTAAGGGTTGATATAGACATATAGTTATTACTCACTAGGTTGGTTGGCTATTATGTGATTTAAGGGTTGATATAGTTATTACTCACTAGGTTGGTTGGCTATTATGTGATTTAATGATGATCAATGGTATTTGTAGAACCTTTAGGTGAATCACATTTTATGTTAATCTCTAATTTTAGCTTGTATCACATCCAGGACTTGGGAATGTGACAAGTTGTGAGCAATTAGGAACAGTTGAGATTGATGTTGATAAATCAACAAGTGAACCGATTGAAAAGTGTGCTTCCAACGACGACCTTTTATCTCAAAGTGATGACCTACTGGTTGCCGCTTCGTCTTCCTCCACGCTTGCCGATGGCCGATCTTCAGGTTGTTACTTTTTTCCCCCATTGTTACTTAAATCTGTGCTCAGTTCCTTTGTTTTCCTATGAAATGGAACAATTAAGTAGGGGTTAACTTGAGTTGATAACAGAATAACATGAAATGGATGTTTTATTGTGCTAGATTGGATTCTTGACCCTTAGGATATTTATTGGTGTGATTGGTAATGCTGTTTGATCCTGAATAGTTGTAGACATTTGTTAAATGCGTGCAGTTTCTTCTTTCGGATATCATTGTGATCGTGATTGGCCTGTCTTCTAAGAAACATGGGTGGGCATAATCATTTACGATATCTGTATTTCTATTTGGTTGTAATTTATACAATGGGAACTTTTAAACAATCTTTAAGAAAGATAGCTTTGTAGTATCAATTTATCTGCTTAAATTAGCTTAAGCTTATTCTATTAGTATGGGATTTGATGAATATTTTAAGTTTATGGTATTGAGTAGTTGAGCAAAGTTGCATTTAGTGGTCTGTGGCAATTCTGCTACATAATAATTGTAATTGTTTTGGTGCTCATGCTAAGCTACCACTGGTGTAAAAGTATTCGTCTGTGTGTTAGGAGCCATGGAAGAATTGCTCATGTGGTGTTCATCATCAAGATATTTGATTGTTACTTTATGATCAGTTGTATCCTATGTTTTTAACATGGGGTCATGGTGAGTGGTGCTGGAATCCAAGCTTTCATGGCAGTTTTTAGATCGTGGAACAATCTCCGACATTTAATTAGTATAAACTCTTTGTAAATTGTAGTTACAACTCTAAGATGCTGGTAGGTGTGATGTGTGGATTAATAATGCTATTCGATTCTAAGTAATTCTATTTATTGCTGTGTGCACCTTCTATCACATGCTTCTTTTGTATTATTGAGATTGTGATTGATTGTGCCTTTGGTCTTTATTCACGCTTATTTTTTTATTTTTTTATTTTTATCATTTTTACTGAGTAGGTGGGTCGGCTTTGATATGATAAATGATGATGAAGGGTATCTGTAAAACTTTACTGACCCAGATTTATGTTTTTAGCTAAATTTTATTTGTGTTACATCCAGGATTTGGCAGTGAAGCATATTTCGAGCAAGTAGGAACAGTTGAGGCTCATGTTGGTAATACAACAAGTGATTGTATTGAAGAAATGCCTAAAATGGTTAAAATATCTGAACCTGTCAAGTCAGGAAAGAATGCAAAGTTCAACTTACGAAAAAGTTTAGCTTGGGACAGTGCCTTTTTCACTAGTGATGGTATGTAATATTTGTAACTTTTAATGCGTATTGCATTCGTTTATAACTTTAATTTTTTCAATTTTTATGGTGTCGTTTAAATATTGTAAGTTACAATAGAAAAGTATTCCATGTTTTGATACAAACTAGTCATCTGATTATAGTGTAACTAGTCATCTGATTATAGTGGCTTTAAGTTGTAATTTTACTCCCCTCTCACAAAGTTTCTCTTCATTTGCCATAAAAATGTTTGTATGGTCATTTTACATGTTAATTTCTTAATTGATCAGATTTTCTTAAACACTCAAAACAACTGATTTTTAAAATGGCACACCCAAACACTCCCTTTGTCTTGCAATTTCAAGCTCATTCTTAGAATTGTTTATTTTGTTTACACAGGTGTTCTTGATGCGGATGAGCTGTCGACCATGATTGATAGAGGTGAGAAGGGTGTAAAACATCAGTTACCAGGAATCGAAGAGGAGGTTTACAGATCCATGGATTCAATTTCAACTTTAGAAAGTGACAATTTGTCACTTGAGTGTCTTGAGGCTGAACTTTTTGAAGACATTAGAGCTTCAATCCAGAAATCTACTAGAGCATCTAACCCAATTAATTCGAGTATCAAGGTGTCACCTGGAAACGGAGATTCACATCCAAAAGTTAGCAGCTGTGAGTAATTGAGTCGTCTTTATTTTTTTATTTCATATTAATTAGTGTATCCTCATCTCGTGCATTTTAAACTTAGTACTTCCAGCCTTGCAACTAATAATCAGTGTTTAGGTTCAAGTTCCATTTAGATAGCATGATTGGTTAATCCAGCTTCTCTTGTTTTTTTTTTCTTCCTATCTCTACAGCATCAAAGAAGGTTGATCTTGATTCTGGAAAACGGGTATGCTGCTATGCTCCATTGCTTTTATAGTTGAACACTATTGTCATGGTTTTATGATTATAATGGATGATTTCATATTTACAACTTTTGATATGTTTTGTATTTGAATGTTCAATTGAAGCCTGTTGCGAGATTCAAAGACAATGGTTCGAAAATTCCACAACCCAAGATAATAACAAGAGTAAACTCCGCATCAACATTAACAAAAAGAGCTTTGAGTACCAATGTTGCAAAGAAGGATCTTGATATTTTAAAACAAGCCCATGGTAATCACAAGATTCATGTCTATCTATAATACTATTCTTCCATTTGACAGTACAAAGCCCATTTCAAATCATGTAGAGGTGGCCGATTGGTGGTTTGGGTAACCTGCCAAAATGAGGCAGGCCAGGCTTGGTAGACCCACAAAAACTTTTAAGGTTTTTTTAAACATTAGAGAGAAATTACCACTCCCTAGCGGCCACTGAGGCTCACCTGCTCCGACTCTGGGCTCGCAAAGCGAGTCAGTTCTTGGGATTAGTCTGCTCGCAAAGCGAGTAGGACACCCAATGATTACCAAAAATAAAAAATAAAAAAATTACCACAATCGGCACATTGCCACCTCCAATCTCTATACACTAAAATTTCTCCTTGCAATCAATAAAATCTGGCTTTAATTTACTTTCATTTTCATGCAACAGTTACCCAGAAAGGGACTCTAGCAGCAAAAACGACACAAGGACCAAAGGTAACTGGAGTGATTGGTCCTCGAAGGGGGGTTCCAAAGGCTTTGCCAAGCTCCAAACCATCTTCTTTGGGATCTAAGACAGAGCCCACACGACCTTCTTCATCATGTAGCAATTCTAGTAGTTGCTCTTCAGGAACTGATGTAAAAACCTCAGTTGACCTTTCAAGAAAAAAAGTTGAACCCAAAACAGGTAAACTTACAGCCGGATCAGTTCCCCAAACATCTTCAAGGATTAGCACGAAAACCAAAGCGCCAGCACCTGCTAATTCTCGCCTTCCATCTCGCTTTGTGTCATCTAAACTTTCTTCACGTATACCTTCTGCTAATTCTGCAAGTGAATGTTCTTCAGAATCAACATCATCAACCTCCACTATCAATAGAAGGTCTACGTCCAGGGGCAGTATAGATACTCTTGTTTCTTACAGATCTTCTGTTGAATCAGCTTCAAGTATTCATTCTACTGATCAAAATTCAAATCAGAATGGAAACCAGGCGGTAGTTGTCCCTCCGTCGCAAACTGGTTCTCTTTCTCGACCTCCATCTGCTCAACCAACAGGACTTAGAATGCCTTCACCCAAGATCGGGTGGTTCGATGGGGTTAGTTCATATCATCTCTTACTTTATTTTTCAGAGTCAAGTAGGGTTTTTGGCTTTTTGCATATGGGAATGAATATGAAAGTTATAGTGCATGTTTGTTTGATGTCAATGACTTCTACAAAACCCACAACACATGGGTTTGTAAAACTTTTTTCTCAAACACACACTGCGTCTCATTAATCTCTCCTTATTTTTCACCTTCTCTCTTACATACATCCTTATCGTTCTTTCTCTCTCGTTTTGATTAATATTTAATAATATAGATTTTTTAAATTTATTTATTTTCTTTCAAACCTATATCCATGCCCATTACCAATCCCATTTACAAACAAACACCACCTTATTCTTTCTTTTATCATCATGTGCACGGAATGTTTGTGAAAAATCACATTTACAGTGTTCATGAAATCATCATTGTCATGCAGGGAAAATCAGGTGTTCGAACCCCAACTGGAGGTATCCAATCTCAAGCTCGGTTGCCAACTGGTCCAACCAATTCAAATGGTGTTAAGGGTGTAAAGCTTCCCCAATCTAAAACAGCATCAGCTCATACAAACTTGAAACCAAATAAACATTCCAATTTGGGAAACAAATTATCCTGCAAAACCAACACACCGGGAAATGATCACCTAGAGATGTCTAACAACAGTTCGGAGGTACATTTTCTTGTTGCTGGGAAGGATAATAAAGTGGATAAATCTCTAACAGATAGCTCAAGGACTCCATTTGCAGTCAAGAACTCTGTCCATGATATATAGCCGACTGATTTATTGTGTTACTCTCGTGTTACCTTAAAGTTTGAGATACAACATTCGTTAATGTGTTTTGAAAACAAGAGTTTTATTTGCATTATAAAGGGTTTTGTGATTTGGTTTATTATTCTATCCAGCTTTTCCCTCATCAACTGTATTTTGTTTCAACGCTTTTTGTTTGTTCGAGTTACAGTGTGTCATGCAGTTAAGTTAAACTATCAACTTCAGTTCCAGGCTAATTTTTATGTTAAAATCAAGTATATTTGATAGTTTTTTCGTTTTAGACAGTTGAAAGAGGGTGCATCATGTTAGTTGAACCACAGACACGGTGTGTATTTATTTTGTTTTTCTAAGGCAAGTTAATAGTACATTCAGAAATAATTCACACAGTATTTATAAATTGTCCACTATAAAAATTGATCTCACCAATGATTACATAATCATCTAAAAATGATTATGTTTTTCTATTTAATATATTTTATTTTTTTAAATAATAAGTATCTATCTGTGTTCTCCCACCCCTTTTGTAATATCATCCCCAAATCCCATTTTTATTTCCCCATTCCCTTCTGATGGCTTTTTTTCAAATAATCATACCATTTGGAGCCATCAAATTTCCTTTCCAAACAACCCAGTGACCCACCAATCAAAAACACTGTCAGCCTAACACTGATCAGCCTAACTAAATTTCCTTTCCAAACAACCCACTGACCCCTTTTGACCCTTTTTTTCAACCCAAACCGGTTACAAATCAATCAAACTGGTTTCTATAGGTTTGGGTTTTCAATCCCCAAAACCGGTTACAAACCGAACCAGATTTTGATCAAAACCAGTTTTGACATTTGAACGAAAACCGGTTCGGTTTCCAAACCGAAACCGGCTTGGCAAAAAAACCAAACTTGTACACCTCTACTTAGGCCATTATGTATTTTTTATATTATTATTATCGTATATTGTATGTATTTCAATATTTAATTAGTTTTTTGATCATCTTATATATTTATGGTAGGCTGACCGTTTTGACCCGGACCCGTTTTGACCTGTCACCTAGCCCGAACTGACCCGTACATTTTGCACATCCATACATTCAAAGTATGATTACCGAATGTTTCGAGAAAATAGAACATGATTTTCTCGTTACTAGAATGCATACGTGGAAAGTAAATGTTATTTTCCATGTCAGGTGTTTTTGTTTCAACGCAAAGGCATGTTGTACGGCAAATAAAAACCGTGTGCCTTCCTAAACCATCTATTTTCTCCCATTCTAAATCATCAGTGGGTTTGAATACCTCAACAGATTGGTTTTCAGAATATAATTAAATTAAATTAAATATAATTATACCTCATATTAAACTAACCTCAAGCTCAGAACAAAGCCCAATTCCCAATCTTCAGTCATATTATGGATGTGGATAAACATTAGGTTTTCTAAGACAAATTAACCTAATAAAAAGTTAGAATATTTATAATAAAATCTTAATTTAATTAGGAAACTTAAGATAACTTTTTCTATGACTTTTTCACTTAAATTTTTTTCTTTATATTGGAAATTCTTTTCACTAAAAAAAGAAAATACACTCGTAACTTTTTCTTCGACCAACCAAAAATAATTAATTCTTTTCTTCATTAAAGTTTGTATTTGTAAATGCTAAATCAGGATTATTTACATGGTTTGTCCGTGTGATTTGTAAGAATTTCATTAATCATCCCTATTTTGAAAAAAAAAAAAAAAAACCATCGATCCCCATAGTTTCTATTTGGCTTCATGGGGAGCGCAAAAATGGATGGTTGTTGGTTCATGCCCATTAGAGTTGTCGTCGTTCATCTCCACCAGTCCACTGCCATCAATGGTGTTGCTTGTCACCACAGACCCACCACCATTCATCTTTGAAAACTCATGTGAGATTTGGGCTAAATTGCTTTACTGTTTAATTCATTTGTAACTTGTAGGTATTTTAATGGAGGGCTAAATGTTACGATGAAAACAAATTTAATATATATTTTAAGATTTTTGATATGTTCACGAATAGTGGTCTTAAAATGTTATAATGAAAACAAATTTAATTTACACGTGAATATACCTGGCTCACTCATCATGCCACCCAGACTTGATTATAAGCTTGAGAATAATAGAAATCGGAACCATGGAAACTTGTAACATAGATATACAGAAAACAATCAACCAAGCAAATCAAGAAACGCAAGGAAAAGGCAATCCAAAAAGTATATAGTAATACTAGAAACCAACCACATCGTTATGTTAAACGTAACCTGTACAAAGCTTCAAATACGACATATTGAAGGTGGCGATGCTTGTCAAACTAGAAACCATGCATGCTTTTTCTATACAATTTCTCCTCCAAAACGTAGACCATCTACCTATGTCTGTCTTAACAGGTATCCAACACATTCAACCCCCATCACCACTGCCACCACGACTACCAAAATCACCGGTTACCATCCACGACCACCTGTGTCATAACCTCTGTACACCATTGCCTAACCTGATAATTAAATATTCACAGCTTATATACCTGTTCTGGGCAAGATCCATTAACTTAGGAAAGATGAAACGACCCCTGGCCTTCTGTTATTGCATACAAGAGCTTTTCCTTCATTGTTTCCTGCAAAAAAAAGCAGTAGTTAGAACTTGTTACAAGTGTTTTCACTTGTATACATTATCAAAACTATTTTAATCACGCCCATTATCTATGGTGATTTTAAGCTTCCTGTAATCAATGATTCATTTCTATTGAGTAAATCTGAGTACCATATCTATGGTGATTTTAAGCTTTCCTGTAATCAGTTCTTTAATGGTTTTGTATACAGAACATCTTTTCTTTATGTTGATTTGGTTGTGTTTTTTTCTTTTTTTACAACCAGACAAACATCCTTTGCTTAATACTACCCTCCTAAATTGATTAATTTCACAATTTATATGATCAATCGTGATAATACTGAAATCGTAATCATATTTAACACATTAACTATTTATAAAATAATTAATATGTTAGATATGAACCAAACGCCACCCAGTCCCGTTTTGACAAGTACTCAAGGAAATGAGCTTCTTGCTGGTGCATACCCAACCTGCCCATTGCCACCTCTATGAATATGCACCAGCAAGAAGCTCATTTTCCATGTAGTACTTGAACTTTCTATAAAATCAGCTCTTTAAACACGAAAATCTCCATGGTTTACCACCCAAATATTCATGTGTATCCACCAAAATATTATTTGCACCAATAATCTATATAAATAACCTCAAGAAAAATATGTTATAATATACTAAACTAGCGAGGAAGGGAAATTTTTAACCTTTGAAGAGTATGGAGGCAACTTGAGATAATTAGCACAGGTCATCACGCTGGGGAGGTCAGCATCCACCAATTTATCACAATGCTGTCAAGAAACAGAGGCACAGATACCCATTTGAGCATAACGAAATTTCCTATACCCAATAAAAATTCACTGCAAAAAAGAAGAAAATTACAATACAGACCTTGCGCACGATAGTGAGTTTTGGGTTAAGCGATGCCAAACCACCAAGAGGAAGTCGTGCGGCACCGGTCACAAACTTCACGAAAGCTTTTTGCTGCTCATGGTCAAATTCTTGTATGATGTCCAGAAACTACATTTTTGTTGATAAAGGCAGGCATTCGGTTAAATTGGACTAAACCAAGAAATAACACTAAAAAAATTAATTTTTTGAACAAATTGCACTACTGGGAGAAAAGGTAAAAGCTTCGTCACTGATGGTAGGGAATCTATACGTTCATGAGCAGAGATATACTAACATGTATAATAGGAGGACTGCTAGCAGTATATCCATGATCAAACTTAATGAGGTCCGAAAGCTGGTTTTCCTGTCAAAATAAGTAATGAATAGCATCGAGCATCGTAGACTATAATTACAAACTTGACCAATAAAGTTGACTAATACATACATTCCAGGTTTCACTTTCTCCACATAAAAGACGCTCAAGTTCCTCATCAGTGAATATCTGAAGATGGTTTATCGGAAACACCTGAACAGTAAAAATATAAAATGGTTCAGCAAATTATTTCTGATAATGACCAACTAAAATTGCAACCCTGTTTCAGTAATAAACAATACATAAGCATTACAAGACAAAAAAAAAAAAAGACCTGATTAAATCCTGATTTAAAAGCATCCATTTGTTTCGAGATTCCAGAATTTATTGTGGCATCGACCACAAGTTCAATGTATTCCTCCAAATTTGTTGCAGTCACCTGGCAAATTAAACAAAAATTGATTATTTTCGACATAACACTTCATAAGTGAAAAGATGGTAATAACAACGAATCCCTAACCATTTCTTTATCAGGCCCAGATACGAGCATGAAATCTGGATAACCAGGAAGAGTAAAATCCAGGTGTAAGTCCTCGATATTTGTATCTCGAAAGCATGGATCAAGATCAACAGCTGAACTTTGTCCAATTGATTCTAAATACTTTCTCCTCTCAACAAGAGCCCGAAACTCAATAAGGGTCTTGCCCAAAACAGGGTCAAATGACTGGATGTCATATATAGTGAGTTCCTGCAAAATATATTATAAACAATATATTAAAACCAGCATTATATTATAATCAGATGTAGGGATGTTTATCAGGATGAAACTAGAAGGACCACACTGAACCAGGACTAAAGTGGAAAGCTGAGAATACGGAAACCGTTAAATCCCGTTCCTGTTCTGGTTTCAAACTGGAGTGAACCAAATTAATAACGTAAATTTAAAATATACCAAACCAAAAAACATTTTTTGAAAACCTCCAGATCTGATAACCAGAAAGAATAAAGTCAGTCACTCGACCCAGTCCCGGTTGAATTCTTTTGTTATATCGGTCGGCCAGAACCAGAAAGAACCGTAAACAAGTTCTTTAAATATATCATAAAACCAAGAACTGGTTTCTTAAAAACAAGAACGGGCCGAATATAGTCGGCTAGTCCCAAGTTAAGTTCTTTGGTTTTGTCAACCCGGCCCATTTTTGCCAATGCCATCAGCTAGAAACCATACCTGTCCAAGGATTAGTTTATAGAAAGCTTTGGAGAAGGGGAGATCCAAAATCCGTCCATCATGAATAGCCTTCGCCACAATCTGGCCCAGAAGAACAAATTTTCTTTTCACCTCTGAGAAATCTATACCACATGAGACACTAATGGAATGACACCACGGGCACGGGAAGAGCCCAAATGGAGATGCAACAAGCACAGAATCCGGGTTTCCTAAGCATTCAAATAAAGCCCCTGACACATTGTCTCCCCGCCACATCCCGAGGCCTGGCTTTTGAAACTCATTACTTACCAGTGTAAAGAACTCCATTGTCGGGCCAAGTCCTGTACCAACTTCTTCATCATATTTCACCTCAAGAACGACTTTTTGATTGGCATTTAGATCCATCATTTTGGCAGCTGACTCAAGAACTTGATGTCTATAAACCAGAAACTTTTTCCGAGCCATAGAAGCATCGTTTTGGATACCTGAGGTTGAGCCTGATGATACCAGGGGTTGACCCTGATGCTTACCTAGTGCCACCAACCGGAAGTACTTACATCTAGCCTCAAAACTAAACAAGAACGGGCATGATGTCATTAATTGTTTACACCATGATGGCATGCCGCCAGTAGAGATGGCTAATGGGTCCCGCATCTGCTGCTCTAGCTTTTCTGTTAACCTACTATTTACAAACTCATTCTTTAGAACGCCCAGAATACTCTCACCTGTTGCTGTTACACCATCCAAGTCATTAATTCTGCCTTCAGCAAAAGCTGATATTTTTTCGTTAGACATGATATGGAACCTAAACCTGTTCGCAGCTTCCAAAGTTCTCATCAAAAACAACATATCATGACATGGAGTTGACTTTACCACTGCTGAACCAATTTCAGAAAAAAGCATGTGTGAATAAAACGGGGCACATAATGTAGGCTTTTCCAAGGAAGCTGACAAACATGCATGACAGCCGAGAAACAACGGGCTACTTTTTTCTAAATTTGATGCTTTTTTGTATGTTACTTTGTGTATTTGATTCCATAAGGTTGCATGACTGATAGTGTCATATTCTGCTTTGTGATGTCGAAGTATGGCTTGATAAATAGTCAACTTCCGATCCATCAGCTTTCCTTCGAGATAAAACGATAGTTGACTGTCATTTATACTGGCTTCAGGGTGCTCACTGCTGATGCTGCTATCTTTTTGTGAAGCATGTTGGTCAATCTCCATGCTACTATCTTTTTGTGAAGCATGTTGGTCAATCTCCATAGAGTCCTAACATAAGAACACCAACTCCATAAACAAACACCTACTTTATACTGAAAGAAGTATTACTTGGTGTTTGGATGTGTATTTTAAAATTGATTATATGATATTAGATTAATCCATTGTAATATATATAACGATGTACAGTGCACTGTTTAGATGTGCTTGTGCCGTTGTGCGGTATGATATTGTGAGAAAAAATTCTAACTTTTTGATCAATTCACGATAAAATAACCAAAAAGATATATATATATATATTAATGTATATAATTAAAATATCCAAACTCAAAATATATCAATTCATTTTTATCAATTTACTAAACTCTATGTTCTTTTATGATCAAATATTAACAATAAATTCGTGTAAAGTGAAAACAAGGGGGGCAAAGAAGCATATCTAGTTTTGCATCGGGTATGACACTGATTATATGACCACCTAAATAATTAGATGATTAAAATCACTTTTAACCAAAAACTGAAAACAGACAATTGTGACTTCAAGTCACAATGATCAAATGACCACTTTCCTATTGCACATCCAAATACACCCTGCCTATTATGCTATTGATGCAGAGACCTAGGGAAGATAACTAATTTGGTAAAGTTAGTAATCAAACATGAAAGAATGCACTTACAGTTCGAATTTCATTCCCACTTGATGATTCAGAACTAGTCTGTCCAACATTGTAGTGACTTGTATCCGACGGTGATTGAGCACTGGAGCCATCTTCATCTGCTGCTTTCATGGGGGGACTTGTATCTTTATCATTGTTTAAGCAAACTTTAGGCCATAAGAACTTTTCAATTGCATCAAAATCTGAAAACGGGTCAACATTTTGAACATCTCCCGAGTAGTCACTTAATGTCAACTCTCCCTCTTCCTTCTCAAATGAAACTTTCAGACAAGGATACGTGGTGCAGCGCCTATACGGAACAGTAGCATACGAATTTCTGTGTTTGGATACACTGTTCAATACAACAGGAAAATCTTCGACAGAAGATAATGCACTTTGTAATTTTAAAATAAATTCTGATAATGAGAAGTTTGACCAAAAAAGTCTCCCAAAAGTCTCCAGTCTTCTCTCTGCAATGCAGGGATGACTTTTTCCACTATTGTTGGCATTTCTTCCAGAACATTCACCGCTAGATAAATAACTAAACAACGACCCAGTAATTCCGCTTTCAACAAATTCAAAAGTAGAAATCACATCTCCCCCGTTAAGATGCGACATGATTTGATGCAAGACACGATCATACTCTTCTTCAACCATCCCATCAGTCATCATTGAAGCTAATTCAGTGGATAATGATTTAAGCTTTTCAAGGATAGCAGTTGTTCCATTCGCTGAGGTGGACGAGTTCGTGTCAAAGTAATTAGTTCTTATGTGTTTTGCAAGAGTTTGAACACAATCCTTTTCCAACTTACAATCACGTGATTCTGAAGTTAATGTTGACGAACAAATGTCAAAAGAAGAGCATAAGCATTGTCTTTTGGTTGAATTATTCGATAGATGAATGTCGTTGAACATTGAAAACATAAACTGTGAACCCTTCTCCGGGGATATAAGTGTGTCAATGGCAAAGAGAACTCCTTCCTTTACAAAGGGTCCCACGAAAACATCAGAAGTTTTTTCAAGGATGGTCTCAGAAATACTAAGGGCAAGCAGTAAAATATGTTGATCCTTACGAATGAACACACCAGCCAAAAACCTGCAAGATGAAAAATATGAACTTACATTTTCAACCTAAACCTCCGAGAAAGCCAAATAGACGGGTCAGGCAGGCTGGGTGACGGGTCAAAACTGGTAGTTCGTAGTGTGTGACGAAACAGGTTGGCCCGATCCGCTAACATTTTTCTTATCCGATTTGTTCTTTAAGTTGATAGATAATTAATGTGCTAAATAGCCATTCGAAAAAAAGGGCTAAATACGATTACAGAAACTATTGAGATAAGTATATAATTATAAAAATCATCTAAAATTAATTAAGAACACGATTTCGGAGGCTTTACGCATTAAAATACCCTTAAATTGACTTTTGATCTGTCTGACCAGTTCGGCCTATTTGACCCGTTAGCCATCTGACCCATCAAATAATACATAAAACAAAATAAGCCCATCTATATATAGAATGGTTGAATTCACTGTCTCTACAAAAAAAAGTAAAAAGTAATATGGAGAAGTTGAGAACTCAAGATTAGTTAACCTTGAAATGTTGGTTTGCTTAAGCAAATCAAGAAGCGTATCAGGGTTGCTGTAATAAACTAACTTGTCGATAACAGATAGGCATCCATAACATATATGTAAATCTACACCTGAATCAACAACCTGTTTGGGGATGAGAAAAGGAAAAGGATTAAAAAAGTGCATCTTGGTAGCCTGGTAGGGCCGTGCATAACTTCGAACAGAACCAAGACAGGACAGGATCAGATCAGATGCTCTTGTTATAGAGTTTTAAAAATCAGGTTCTTGGTTCAGGATATTTTAAAAAGTAGGTTCTCGGTCCAGATCAAAACCATACTGACACCTTCAGATCAATCTGGTTCTCTTTTCGATTATTTTATTACAGTTCAGTCCCAACTTGGTCCATTCCAATTTTTCACCCCTACATAACAACAATTCTCATAGTTAACATGGAAGCACTAGAACATGATTGATAACCAACCTGGATCAAAACATGTAATAAATCATTCCCAAACTTCTGCAGAAGATCAGGATGATTCGTCAAAAAAGCTGCCTTTTCTTCTGCCAATTGAACTCCGTGGTTTCTAGCTACAACAGGCAGAAGCTGAATCAACAACTTCAAGACTTCATGCACCTGAGGAAAAACACACATATGTCATTCACAAGCATAAATAACTAGATACAAATTCTTTTGAACATGTTTTTTATCGTTGGACCTGATTACTATGACCATCAACTGCCCGAGGGGAGGGCATTCCATGTGAAAGATCATATGTTGACAATATATCCTTCAAAATGTTGCTTATATTAAGATCAAAAAGCGTCCTCACAGCTATCATTGAACCAGAAGCAAGTTTAACAAGTAGCCCAATCAGACCCTGAATACAAGTTCGAAAGATCTGGTTAAAAAAGGATGATAACCAAGAAAAAACAAACATAGAAAGAAGAACAAGATCTACATACAGTATGAACAGAATGAGATAGAGTGGTCCGGCTGTTCAAGTCTACAAGATGTGCGACCTGGTGGATCAGCCCGTGTTTAGAAAGTTCATCCAGCATCTCAGGGGATTGATGTACTCGTTCTGCTATTTTAATTAGGCAAGTACCAACATGTTCAACAAGCTGGAAGCAAAAAAATTGTCAAAGAAGTCATTAACATATGTGATTGAAGTCATTGAACACATTAAATTTATAATAAAATAAAAAAACAACAAACTAAGTGACAACAGTTCAAGTATACCTGATTGTCCTCGTATTGCAGAAGTCTGCACAATATTGGAACTGCATCCATAAACTGCGAAAAACCTTCAGATGGAAGCTTCTTGCATATGTTTCCCACAGTCGAAAGAGCAACCCTCTTTTGATTCCAAGAAAAAAAAGGAGACACAACATGGATGAATACAATGTATCCAAGTTAACAGCCGTTCCAACAAACATGTCTCCAGGATAATAAATATGATTTCCAAATTAAAACTTTTGTAATGTAAACCTACAGTCTTACCTGAGTACTAGTCGAAAAGAAATCGATAAAGGTAAGAACAGCCATTATTGCACCAGCTTGTAAACACGCAAGTGGTTGCTCACGCGATATTTTCTCTAATGCTTGCAAACACTGTATTAAAAACAGAAAAAGGCTGTGTATCAGAATTCATTGTGTTTACTTTGCAGTAAGGGATCAATATGGGTATGGGTTTTTATCAGGACGGAATGGGAATGAGAATAAATTTCTAAACCCAACGCTTGTAGATATGCTTCCCGATTTTAGAAAAACCACAGCCTCAAATAAAACACTTTTTATCATTTCCATTCCCATTCCCTGGTTCCCTAACCCTCAATCCAAAAATATTACAACCCACATGCCTGTTCAGCTACATCCTCATACTCAATGGCCAGCAATCTCTGACATAGTACCGAAATTCCATCATGTCTAACGATAAAACTCGAGGATCGAGGATGACTGTCACATAGATAAGTTAAAGCCCTAATAGATAAAAGCATAATCTCGGGGTTACTTTCATGGCCAGCCAACTTTATAAGAATAGGGGATAACGAGTCCGCCATCAAACTCGATAAAGAACTATCTGTACAAAAAGATAATATTTCACAGAGTTCTCTAAGAGCATCCCGTTGGGCAGACTCCTCAGTTTGTTCATTCAAATTCGATAATACCCTCTTGAATTTCACTTGATCCCCCGATAACCTCTGCCTTTGGTAATCAGCCATCGCTCGTCTATTCCTTCTTTGTTCTACATCACCCATTTCATCAGAATCACATGACCCATATGCTGAATTATTATCTTCATGTGTATCAGAAGCAGACGACGATTCTTCCATTTCTTGATCAGGGGTTTGATTTGCAGTGGACGTACTTGTGGTTTCTACTGGCGACGTCGATGAACTCGGCCTGAACTCCAACGAACTACATGCCCTCTTATCTGCAGGCAATTCCTCAGGAATTTCTACTCGTTTTTGCCCCCGGTTTCCCATCTAGATTCAACTACAAGATAAAGCAAACATTATAACAACACAGCCAATTACCCATTTCCCAACACACACACACACACACACACACATCATTTTATCATTAAAGATGAAAAAAAAAGGTTTACATATTTCTTGATCATTAGTCATACACACACTAAAAATCACCAAAATTATAACAAAATACACTTTAGTACTTACAGAAACACGTGTGTGCGTGTGTGTGTATATGTGTATATATATACATATATATATAATCATAACAAAAACAAACAAAAAAAAGGTAAAAAATTTGTTTACAAATTTGATTATCATTGGTCATACACATAACAAAAATCACAAAAACAAAAACAAAACACACTATAAAAGAAACAATATATATATATATATATATATATTTCTTGATCAGTAGTCATAGAAAAAAATATCACCAAAATTATAACAGAAAACACTTGAATACTTACACACACACACATACATATATATACATACGCATATATACATCTATATCCTTTACAAATTTCATGATCATCATTCATACACACACAAATCAACTACATCAACTATACTTACACAACAAGATAGATACAAAATATCAAAATCAATAAGTATAATGATCGATAAGCAAAATACTAACACAAAATTAATCAAAAAATAATAATAATTTGTGGTCAATTGTATTAAGCTTAAAAACGCATAAACATGCGTAAACTTGAAGAAAGATTAATTTTTTAATATTTTTTTCAACATAAAGAATTAAGGGTGTGAACAATTAATTACCTTTATTATTATTGTTATGTGTTTTCAGAGAGAAAGAGAGATGCAGATTAAGAAAGGTGGAGTTGAAATTTAAGGAGGGTTTTACTCTAAAATTTTACAGTCAGAAAAAAGAGGAACAGATGATGATGATTATGATTGTTGAAAAACAGAGATATATATGCGAGATATATTATCATCAAGAACCTGAATATCTTTGTCACCTACAAAGTGTTCCCGCCCAAAATAAAATCATCATCATCAAGAACATGAGATCTCGCATCAGGCCGTACATCATCTCCTTTCTTTTTAATCTCAGCTTTGCCTGAATGTATAGATCGGAAGTGCGGATGAAGTGTACTCCGTTTTTCCGACGAAAGCGTGGGTGTTTGAAGTGTACCCAGTTTTACCGGTGAGGTGGGCGGCGGTCCGGCGGTGGGGATCTCAAATCAAACTGCAAGTGTTTAAACCTATCTCAAATCAGAAGCAGAAACCTCCATCGGCTTGGAGGATTCAGCAATTTGGTCGAGCATGGGAATTTCCATGGCCGAATATTTAGGTGATGTTAATTTCAAAGTTTGCATTTAATATATAAACTTTACTTCTAATCTCAAAGTTTGATTTGAAATCATG
>JAOXNX010000035.1:20852225-20862780 GCA_028566075.1 Solidago caesia | reverse complement strand
CTTTAACTGATCTGATCTTAATATGTCAAAGAGGTGAAATACAAATTGGTTTTTAAAGTATTACAAATGCAAAAATACAAGTAAATTTTTTGGGAAAATGTCATATTTTCTGGGGTTTTTTCACAGGTCTTGGGTATGACTTCTTGGAGTTACAAGTCGGTGGGGTTTTTTCCACTGAATTTTCGGGTTGGGTCCTTCATAAGTTCAGACCCAAATTGAATGTTTAAAAAAGAAAACTTAAAAATGCAAAGGTGCTGATAAACAGATTATTAAACGTCGTGTTCGTAATGGCCAAGGTACGAAATTTTGGTTGGACATGTGGTGTGGGGAGACAAATTTGGCGACTAAGTTTCCGAGATTGTACGCACTTGAATTGGACAAGAATGCTAGTATTAAAAATAGGAGGAATGAATCGGGGTGGGGTTGGCAGTGGTGTCGGCCCATTAGATATAGCAGGGAATCTAGCATGTTGCTCGAATTGGTCAAATGTCTCCCATCCAGTTTCAACGATGATGATATGGATAAATGGCTATGGAACTTTAAAGGCAAAACAGAATTTTCTGTGGCAATGCTCAGGAGGTATTTCGACCACCAAATGCTTCCTATTTCTCATAATATAAAGACCCATTGGAATCGACTTGTCCCTAAAAAGATTAATTTGTTTGTGTGGCGTCTTCGTCGTGATTGCATTCCTACCTCCATTAATTTATTTGCAAAAGGAGTTGATATCGTCTCGGTTCGGTGTGCAAACTGTAATGGTGGTGTTGAGTTTACCAAGCATGTGTTCCATGAATGCTTATTTGTCAAAAGAATTAAAATGCTTCTGAGCAACTGGACTAAGTGCAAAATCCCTGATGATGAGCCGGACCAAGTGATTCTATGGTGCGACACTATCAACTTATCGGCGACTAATCGTAATAAACTTCAAGCTATCCTTTTTATTTGGTGGTGGCATATTTGGAAGGCTCGAAACAATGCTAAGTATAATGACACTCACGAGTCCAGTTTGGATGTTTTTCATGCCATTGTTTCGACATCGTATCTTTGGATTCATAATCGGGATAGGAAAGATAATTCGACCTGGGACAGTTGGATCGTGAATCCGTTTGGTGTTGTCTCGTGATCTTTATTGTTTGTCTTCTTTGGCTTTCTCCTCAGAACTTGTATGGGGTCGTATCAAAAACATCATGAAGTGAAAACCGGTGGCTCGGCCTTCATCGATGAGGTTTATTCTTATGTCTTGGGTGTTCCTGTAATTGGCATAAGTTTTTTTGCAACATTTTTATGACCTTTGCAGTAAAAGTTCTGGGATGATTCTAGATTGTGTTGTTTTTTGTATTTCTAGAATTGTATTGTGTTTATAGATCCTAGCACCTTGCTAGTGGTCTTGTACATTTATAATATATACTTTTTTGCTGTTCAAAAAAAAAAATGCAAAGGTGCCAAGGTGGTACTGGAAGACAGGAAGTCTTGATACCTATAAAAATGGATTTACTCCTAAAACACATTGTTAGGAATACGGTATACGTATACCTATATATACGTCCTATATGGGCTTTGATATTGGTTTTAAGTTTTTTAACTATCGTCGAAATTTCAAAACTAAAAATTATAAGTGGGAGCTCCGTTTGAGCGATGTTTTTATATCTTAATTTTAGTATTAAAAATATGGTTAAAAACGACAGCACGTCGTCTGTCATCTTAAATCATATTCTTTCTTGTTTAAGTTATATTGATAGATTACTCAAGCTAAAAAAAAAGTAACAAAAACATAACAGGTCAAAAGTTGTAACCATAATTGTATCTAACTCATTTTATATGAAAAATTACAAATGGAGAAATAAGGTGTGAGGATCATCCCGACCAGCCGGAAATTTATTTTGCCCTATTACCCAACTTGCTAACTTATCCACTTACCCAACTCAACATGTTACACACTTTTCCAACCTATAAAACAAAGGAAAAACTGTGGCAAATATGTATGCATCATATGGACAAACAAAATTGTATTCTTCATAGATTATAGAACATGCAACATCTTAGAGTTCACCTGTAATATGTATATTTCTACTCTTTTTTTTTTCTTTTTCCTTTTCGATCAAGAACGGAGAGAACATGCAGCTTCTGGGTTTGCCCAGGTGCATACTTGACCAATGCTACTCTGATTTCTTCAATAAACTCAGCAGAACCCCAGCACTAAGAGTAGTTGCCACACAGCCGAGGGAAACTTCAGTCGATACGTGGTACCCTACACAGAAATTAAGCGAGATTCGGGAATTCTCATCAGTTGCTAAATAGAGATGGAAAAATATGCAGGTTGGATAAGAGGTCCACCAAATGAATTCGTGTTTGTGTTGGAATGGGTCATTTTTTAGTACACTACACAAACTTTAGATATAATTACACTCATTATCTAAAGAATGATTAAGATTGTATATGCATGAAAAAATGACTTTGAGTGACTTTAAACCCGTTTGACCCGTCCGATTTTAGCTTATTTTCTTTATTTGACCCGACTGAGATAAAACATAAGCCAAATCACCCTGTTCGTAAGTAAATGGGTCAATATTGCAACCTCTTGGTATTATCTTTGAGTATACACAACAAAATGAATCTGAAAGAAACGGCACTCACCGAAGAAATCCAGGATCATCTTGCTTCCGATAAAGCCGAGGACTATGCCAATGGAAGGCTGGTAGCAAAAATTTGTAACAAGTTATTGATTGAACACAAATCCCATAGAATAGTTTGAGTTGACAGATGGTTTTTAATGAAATTATTAATTTGTGTCAAAATATCTAAAATAGCCTTTGATAAGGCAGCAGAGTCTTGTCAGCACATATCAATAGTATATCAATAACTGGTAACTCGGTAACTTGAACATACAATAATACTATGTATTTGTAATGTTGACAAAAAGAAAATATGTCAAACAAAAACAATGACTCCCTAAAGAAGAAAATGGTGATATAAATCGATAAGTCGATAACATCAACTTATTTGTAATGTTTCAAGTGAATACTAACATGAAATTTTTCAGAGAGAATTTATCAAACAAAATTATCAAATTATTCATACCATTGATAGGGGCAAACAGGTCATTCTGACATGAAATCTTACCTGTAGATACTCCAACTCTGTCATACTTTCAGAAATCAGTGTATATAGAGACCTTAAACCTGCATTACACACAGCCTACATTATATATTTTCATTAACAGTTAAATAAAAGTCAACCTTCATTCAACACCAAATTTTACCTAAAATGGCAAAGAGATTAGATGAGAAAACAATGAAGGGGTCTCTTGTCACACCAAATACTGCTGGTATAGAGTCAACCTAGAAAAAGATAGGCAATAAACATAAGTGATTGGAAGTTGAAAATAATAAATATATGTTTGACTTTGGAGGGGGGAAAAAAACTAACCGCAAATGCAATATCACTGAGTTCAATGACTGCTACAGTCAGAAGCAAAGGTGTAGCCTGCCCAAAACGTTTGATGCCTGTTAGAAACCATGTAAAAGAACAATTCAACATGACACTTTCGAGTCAGGGTATGAATCGACAAAAGAATCATAATTATTACTGTATAATAGTAATATGTTTTGACCTGGAACACTTGTTAGTAGAGGTAACAAAACGGGCAGGGCAGGCAGTTCCGGTAAAGGGCCAAAAAGGATTCAGGTCAAAAAAGGTTGGAACAGGATGGGTCGGATCAGTTAAGCTTTGACATGAAACACTTATTGGTCTATTTAATTTTCACTTTTTACAATAAATGTGTGTTACATATGATTAGAAATACATATTATTACAATAATAAAATAATATGATTTTTCTAATAAAGTAAATTAGTAAGTTGTAAACTTTGAAAATACACTTAGTGAAATTTACCCATGTGACCCATCCAACCCATGTCAATAGCTTCCTATTTAACTATATTAATAAACACAAAATATCCATATCTATGACTTACTTTCCAAACTCCATTCACAACTGTAAAAAACCTATTGCCATCATATGCAGCTGCCAAACCATGAAAAAGGAACAAATAAGATCAATACCAGATTTACCCTTCTCATAATAAGTCAATGAGTAAGTTAACCTTTTACCAATTAAAAAAAAGGAACAATTCATACGAGCGTTTGAGAATAAAGACTATTACATGTTACTGGAATGATCCTTTGGCATGTCTTCACAATAAAATTTTCTGATAGATCGTCATCATCGTCTTCAGATGCAAAAAACAACTACAGAAGAAGATGGAAATATATGTAATCATGGTCTAACCTGAAAAGTAATAAGAGCTCGCTAGTTCCTTTTTTTTCTTTTCAAGTTAAGAACTCGCAAGTTTTATAATAAAAATCTTAGCATTGGCTGTGGATCAATGCAGATTGCAAAATCAAGTAAATATAATTACTTTTTTTCTGGCTGATTTGTGGTCCCAGCGATTATGTGATGATAATTACTTATTGGTAGAATCCTTAGTAGAAGTAACTTAGAAAGAACGGTACCTTAAAAGATGAATACAGAAGTATTGATGCCAGTAGCAAGTTCACTGCCTCGAACCTCTAAAACATTTACATGAACAGTTTCAGAACCATATTTAGCATATCATCCCACTGTTAGACGTAGAAAAATGGGGGGTGAGGTAGGTTGGGTAACAGGCTCTGGTGAAAATGGTCATTTTTGCCTAAGGATGCAACAGCTCAGTTGGGGTCGGCCTGAAACATTTTGTCCAAAATATTTACATTTTTTAAATATCATTAGTGCGTCAATAACTCATTTAAATTTTGGGGGTGAATACATTAAGTACATCTTTGTCTTGCATGAATACATTATTATATACTTTTGGCAACTTTCCACCTGTTAGAACAGTTTGAAATGTTTCCTTTTATGCTATTGTTTTATTTAACTCATTTAACCCGCTAGAGATAAAACAGATCCCACATCAGCCCATTTATAAGCAAATAGGTTAAAACTGCCACGTCCACCCTCTAGTATAAAAAAACGCAGTGCGGTAGTTGAAAGGATGACAGCATAAACATAAATTGCACATAATGCCATGATAACAAAAAGTCAATAACACACTTATGTTAAATGAATCTATGAAAATTACATTACTAGACTTTAGTTCTGGAATGTCCTTTTACATTCCACCTTGTCAAAAACATAAACAGATTGCATGATTTCCTTATGTGGCTTTGTTTAATATTACCTTTTACCATCCTTTTCCTTTTACATAAACCATGCTATTGATTTGGGTCAATAAGATTATCTAATATTGTCATTGTTGAAGGATATGTAGAGTCAAACATTGAATATTCATGAGAAAATTATTTAATGTAGATAATGACCTGAAGGGTTGCAGTTCCTAGAAGTATCAATGACAAGCGGAACACTATTGCACCAGCAATGCCGTATGAAAGTACCCGATTCTGTGATCACAACATGACAAAATGAGGCATATAGAATCTGAAACTTACATGATTTTTTATAACGGCTTATATTATCAATAATATAAAAAACATGATTTAAATGGATGAGAAAGTTTTATACCACACCTGATAAGCAAGTGGCACCTTGAAATATTTGAATACCAAAACAAAGACAAAAAGATTATCCACAGACAAGCTTTGTTCAAGCAAGTACCTATAGAAATCCCAATGACAAAAATAAAATAAAAAATCAGGATATGATGGTAGAAATGTAAGCAAAATACGTAAACCCTCCATCACATGAAAGCTGCAACTTCCAATGGGACGTCTGCCAGGGACCATAACAACAGGTCAAAGAGACAAGACTACAAAACTAGCTAAAAGGGTAACAGGTCAAACAAGTCAAATGGTTAAAAATCAACTCAAAGTATGTTAATGTGTTTACAGCCTCCTAAATTGCTATATTCCCAAATTTTAATCACCAATTTACTAGTACTTTTTGTAATCATATTTAAGATGTTAACTGATTATACCTATGTATCCATTTTATTAAAGGTGCTCCTCAATCAAGTGGTTAAAAGGTAGGTCTGAACTTGGACAAAGATGTCGAGAGGGTGGAGTGGAAGTGTGAGTTTGCCTCTAATATATATATACATATATTATCCTAACTGTTTATTAAGTTACATCAGCACAAACTGAAAAAATTGTTGACAGGCCAACAAACCCAACCCCAAATTGACCCGATCCAAATATTGCCAGTTTGACTCATTACTCAACACGTCCATTTTGCCCTTAGAAGGATGCCCCTTGACCCATTACTCACTAGTGAAAGGTTTTTTATGCATTTGAATAATGATCAAACACTGAAACACTTCCGTTGAACAATAATCATGTCAAGCCAAATTTATGTCCATGTTCATGGCCGTATATTGTTAACTTAAATCCATGCCTAAAAGGTAACTAAAATGATTAAAAGACCTTCAAACTCATACCCAGCAAAGAACTCTGATGCCTTGCCAATTCCCTCTTTTAATCCCAAACCAACTCCAAATGCCACAGCTGAGAACACCTAATACAATGAAGAGACTATATTGACCCTAGCAACATGGGTAACCAGAACTTCATGAATTTGAACTTATCGCCAAGTTATACTTACACACAAGGCTACGGTTTTAACTGAGGTCTTGTAATTTTCAAGATCCTTGGTCTTCTCGTCTAAATCATTATCGACAATGAGATGGCTTTTGGATTTAGCATTACCATATGAATTGGACGAGGATGTCTCCTTATCTGCCAGCAAGATCACATTGTGGAACAAATAGTGAGTACTAATGGTAAAAAATAAAATACAAAAAGATTGCTCCTTCCATCCAAATATAGATGCAACATTAACCATAATGACAAAATACCCATAGCTGGTCTCCAACATTCCACCATTCTTGTTATTATTGAGGGCTAGTTTAATATTTGATTTTTAGTCACAATGTTATAGCATACTTATATAAAAATTAGTCTTTACGATTTTAGATTTTTACGATATCAAGAGCAACAAAAGTGGCTACATCTCAATAAACTCGTATCTGTCCAGCCCACCCTTTTCTAACCCAGTAGTTTTACTTTGGTCAAGCCCTTCACTTTCTTTCATACGAAAAAAACTTGAAGAAACTATTCCAGATTTGTTCATCCCATGCTTGACAGAAAACTTCTCTTTTTAGCAGTAGATGTAGGATTATCAAACAGTACAATAACATTTGTTTTAACTGCAAAAAATTTTCAGGGTAAAGCATGGGATTCCATGTAGGTCCGCCCATGTCTATTTTGATGGGTGTCCACCTGAGTTACCTTGGCTCTTCATAGTACTGTGGTATGATGTGAGATGATACTAAACTAGTAAACTCCCACCTAACAATGTGGATAAATGTTTATATACTTATACATACAAGTACATATGGCAATGACGACCTGTTTACTTATGCGGGTTAATCTGGGTTGTGTTTTACCTCAAATGGGTCCTCCCAAAGTCTATCTAATGCATACACTTCCTATTCAAAGATTCGGATTATTATGATTGTGACAACATTGCCTTTGCAATAGTAACTGACACATGCATTATTGATAGAAAATTGACTAAAAAGTATTTACGGGTCAACCCAAACTGGCCTTGCCCAGCCAGTTGGGAGTCAGACCCATACCAAAATACGAACCATTTCAACTTGAAGCAGTTTTGACCCGTTATACAAACTGATCAACCCGCCCATCCTGCCACCTCTATATACAAATTTGGCAGACATGTTGTTAACCTATGGAAGAATTTTAGTTGACTATACTTTCCATGCAGAATCGCTAGCCTCATATTTAGGATGCTAGAAGAGAATGCTATTGAATCAGAAGTGTCGGGATTGTAAGTGAGCCCAAGAGATAAACTTGGCAAAGTAAACAATGGGACAAGCGGTTATTCTTGAACTAAGACAGCTCATACTTTTAGAATCCTAAAACCATTATTAACTGACTTTGATTAAGATTTTATAAGTATAAAGTCTAAATTAAGTAACATGGCTACTTTTTCCTCGACTACTCGAGCATTTTGATGTGCACGTAGTTTTGAATATTGTATTTGCAATAATCCATTTTAGTAGTTCAAGTAGAATAATCATTCAACTTAATAACGGTGTACCATCAATATAATCAATATTATGCATTAAAAAAATGTGTCTCTAATAGCCTCCAACGTGTAGCCTAGTTGGTTCCAAAGATGGGATTCTAAGGGCACCTGGAAAGTATAACCCAAAGCACAACCAAGAAGAAACCAAACTCATCAGAAAAATTCATTGGTGAAGCTGGATCAGTTTGTTTGGGCATCATCATCATCTAAGTTGGGCGTTTATGATAAGTCTGGGCCAGAAAATAGACCTTTTAAAATGTAGCTCAAAGAACCAAAAGATAAAAATAACTGCAAGTATTTACCAACCTCTTCCTACCTCAAATCAACCTTTTAACTTCTAACCGAACTCAACGATTCTAAATTAGTATAATCACCTTCATAACTACATATCCAAACACTAAATTAATACACACACCCATTTTCTAGTTTAAAAAAAAAACATAAAGATTGAAACTTTGACCTGAAGAAACAGATTCTTGCTCTTCTTGTTCAACCCCTTTTGCACACACAACTTGTAACTTCCGGGCCCATCTATTCTTACTGCAAACACCTGCCAATCCAAAATTTTCACTTTAAAAAAAATTACACAAAAACCATCATGAAAATTCAAAAAGTAGCATGAAAACCTGAAAGATTGTTGGAATTAGTGATTTGAAGATGGACCCGTTTCGTAGAACAAGAATATTTAAGGAAACCCACATCAATTTGATGATGAATTGGGGACAGCATTCCATTTTGTATTATTGAAGCTAATTTCATTGCTATCAACTTAGGAACAATGACAGGGTTTATTATATGTATGTTTGTATATATAGGTGCAAAATGGATGTGAGATGCAGAGTGATTCCGGGTTCAGAGTGTGTGTGTGATTTTAGTGGTGTATGATTGTGTGAAAATTGATCCGTCAGAGAATTGGTTTTTGTCACTTTGGTCCCCCTTGTTTGTTTAGTTGGTTTTTGGTTAGTGGTTACTTTTATCCGAACACCTTAACTTTAAAATTTGAGTAAATTAACACGAAATTACAGGTTTCATACATAAGTTTCATAAATTATCGTTTTGATCCAAAAAAGTTTGCTCCATTTGCGCTTTTAGTTCAAATGTGAAACCGAGCACAAATACACACTGCAAACATGATGTCAGGTCTTGACGCCGTTAAATACATCAAAGAACCAATCATTGCTCTATACTGTGTGACGTCAAAATGCCTATAACGTGACCGGCACATATTGGGTATTTTAGTTGTAACTAGCTTATTTTCCCGCGTAATACGCGAGATAAACATATTATCTTTTCATAATAACGTATATGTTGAAATATGATGATATTATTATTCAGAAAATGTCGTATTGAAGATGATTAATAGGATATTTATGTTATATCTTTGTATAATGATGTTGTAAACTTAAATATAGATACTTCCTGCTGAAAAATGATAATATTATTTATACAAAATCAAATATCAAATTACAAACTTTAAAATATTTATCTATCTAATAAAACAACATGACATTACAAATTGTCAAGGTCATTAAATAATACCTCATCTGTCTCAAAATAAGTGTTCACAATACAAATAACTAACAATTTGGAAATATATAATTATTATTTACATATTTATTGAATGACAATTTTACCCTAAATTTTTACATAAACCTTTAACATTTACTTATGTGAAAAAAGTATTAGATGTATTATAGTTTTAAAAAATAGAAATACGGTATTATGGTTAATTAAACATGTTACTTTCAAAGTGAGCACAATATATATATATATACACACTAAAAAAATATTCTAACCACTTATTAACCAATTAAAATGCTTGATGGGCAATGAAAAGACTAAAATACCCATCATGTGCAAGTCATGTGATGGGCCGTTAATGATTTGGACTAAAAGTGTAAATAGAGCAAACTTTTTTGAACCAAAACGGTAATTTATGAAACCGATGGATGAAACCCGTAATTTTGTGTCCACAACAAGGACCAAAATTGTAATTTACTCTTAAAATTTTGTTGTTTTGGACAAGAAGTCAAGAAACAATAGCTTGTGTTTTCCTAGAGGTCTAGGTTTGGATTTTGACAAAAGTAAAAGAGATGTGATATATATAACACAAATTCACATTTATTGATTCATTTATCATAATATATCATTTATATAAAAGACTGTATAATTAGTAATGTACTAGACTGGTGCCCGCACGATGCGAAGGGAATGGTGGTAGCTGCGGTGTGGTGGCGGCGACGACGACTGGTAGTGATGGCGGTGTCAGCGGCGGTGGTGTGGTTATTGATGTAAATGTAATTGATGTAAAAGGGATAGTGTAGTTATTTTAGGAGTTTGAGGGATAGATGTTGTAAATTATTTCATTAAGGGTATTTTAGGTATATTAGTTAATTATAAAAAGAAAGCTTTTGAAATTGAGGGACATTTTAAGTATTTCAAAGGTAGAAAGTTTAAA
>JAOXNX010000035.1:20731679-20743343 GCA_028566075.1 Solidago caesia | reverse complement strand
TCATGTGGCTATACCACACTTAACAAAATCATTATTTCTCAATTTGCCCATATGGCTCAAAATCATATTACTAGTATTTCATCACTAGTAATCTAAGTTCTATAATCAAATCATCATTTCTATATGTACTAGCTAACAATAACTAGTAACAATATCATATGGTCACTCATGGACCAAATACTAGGGCTCATATCATTATACTATCAAATCCTCAAAATCCCCAATTTGTTGTATTACCAAGAACCCTAGAATCCAATAACATAAGATTATGATTTTACCTTTAAATTGAATTATGTTTGCAATAACAAGAATCACTAAAACTTTCTTCTTCTTCCTTGTAGATGTCGGCCACACACACACACACCAATAAGTCTCTTCTTGATTATTATTATTAAATGAGAAGATGGAAATTTCTTACTAACACTTATGAATTGATTTGTTACTAATCCCAATTTAGAAGATTTGAGAAGATGAGAGCTTTCTTTGTTGAGAGGAAATGTATTTTAGAATAATGAAGAAGGGAAAGAGCTGGCTTCATCTTTGAATGCCACGGCATACTCAAAATACAAGGGTATTATACCCACTATCCATTAAAGTTCCAACTATTTTAATCCCATAATTCAAAAATAAATACTAGGAACTTATTATAATGATAAAACTACAAAAGTATGTTATATTTTAATACATTTAAATTTCGAGACGTTACACACGGGTCGGGTCAGGATTGAGATTTTTGACCTGAAACTTTTAGTGGGTCGGGTCAGAGTCAGAGCTTTTCAACCCGCCAACCCGACACGGATCGATCCGGGTCGACCCGATCAACAGCCCTAGTACTAAAAACGTTCTCTAAATGAAGAAAAAATACTGAACATACCAGAAATCCTCAAGAATATTCCATCCAAATTACCAAAAAACCCCAACTATTTTTGTAATTTCCACCAACTTTTGAGGCCCATTAACATTTGACTAATTATCAACACCTATATATACACAGAACTTTTAGTCAATATATACCATCTCAAGAAATCCCAATTCCGACACTCAACAACACAAGGTCCAAACTTGAAGCCATTCTTTATTTAAAAACACAAAAATTTATATAATAAACATACATAATAAAATCTCTTAGATAATATCGCCCTGTATCTCTCTACCAACACAAAAACACTTACTTATAAGAAAGAAAGAAATCAAGCTACTGGATTTGGAGTTGATCTTTTAAAGTCAAATTTTGCAAGTTTCCCTAATCTTCTTATGTAAGTCACTAACTTTCAATATGGGTTTCTTGAATTTTCTTTTTTGAAGATCTTATTATTAGTTTTATTAATTTATTGTTTGTTGTTAGTTGAATTTATTGAAGTTATATTTTTATTTTAGAGTTCATTAAATTTAAGTTGGAATGCGTGTTGTTTGATTTATTATATGTTTGTTTTAGTATTTCTTGCATTATTGAATTGTTTATTTTATTTATTATTTATTGTTTTTGAAGTTGGTTTCTTTAATCTTGATGAATTTGGAATTTTTTATAAAATGGGTTTCTTGAAATTTTTAAAAAAGTTTCAGTTTTTTGTGTGTGCTGGTTATCATATGGGTTTCTTTAGTTATTGGAGTTAATTAACTAAGTTGAAGGGTTTGAAAACGGCCGATACCCATTTAGCCCACGTACATCTAAAGACTAAAGTTCAACTAAAGTTCATGTTTTTTGGGGTTTAAATCTTGTATTACTATTTGATTATTTTATTTAAATTCATCTCAAATATTTTAAAGTTGGGTTTCTTGATTTTTTAAAAAAAAATTCATATGGGTTTTTTTTAGTTAGTGTTGCTAATCAATTAAAGTTCATGTTTTTAATGGTTTAATCATTTGATTATTGGATTTTGTTAACAATGGCCTAAGTGTTATGGTTAACACGCAACTTAATGTTGTATATCATGGTTGATAATGATATTAGGGGCAGTTTATAACAATTTACTACGTGTTAACCTTAACCTTATCGTATGTGTTTCTTTAGTTATTAGAGCCAATCAACTAAAGTTCTTGTTTTTAAGGCTTAAATTTTGTGTTATTTGATCATATTAAATATGTATTAATGTTTCCCTCCTTTTTGCTGTTAATTTCTATGTATTTTGTAGCATCAAAACTCATTTGTATATGTAAGTAGCTTCATTTGATAAGTTTGTTAATGATCATATAATTATTTCAGAAATTTGTTTTGCGTGCCGAATCTTGATCCGGACAGTAGTACAAGAAGTTGGACTCAAACTAGTTATTTTTTCAGATAATCCGAATTGGTTTTTGAGACTACTTATTTGAATTTGGAAAGATATCCTTTTTGGGTGGTTTATCCTGTGGTTAATGGTCAAAACTTTTGACGATTTTTGGATGAACCGAAATTAAGATTCAAGAATTATTTCGGTATCAAGTTTTGAGCAAGAAAAGGCCAGATGATTAGTAGAGTTGGAAGTTACCTTTCTCAAAGTGTATATTCTGTTGCCACCCCGTTTCATCCGTTTGGTGGTGCCGTTGACATAATTGTTGTCCAACAACAAGATGGATCTTTTAGAAGCACGCCTTGGTATGTTAGGTTTGGGAAATTTCAGGGTGTTCTTAAAGGGGCGGAAAAAATTGTAAAGATAGAAGTAAACGGTATAGTAGCTGATTTCCATATGTATCTTGATAATTCAGGTGAAGCTTACTTTATCAGAGAAGTTGTCCCCGAGAAGGATATTGATGTAAAAGGTACTGAAGGTTTAGTAGAGTCCAGAGAAGATGATTCTGGACCTGAGAAAAAAAATAATGCCGAGGTTCAGTTTCGAGATGAACATGCAGAGAGTACAGAATCCGATAGTGAAAGAAGATTTTATGAATTTCAAGAAGAACAAACGCAGTCGTTAGATGGGTCAATTGAGTTGTCGGATTTTGGATCTAATCGTTATGATAATTTAGAAGGTGATTTGGAATCATCAAATTCAGAGGTGGTTTTGTTCAGCATTGATGGTCAAATTTTGTCGGCTCCAATAACATCGATGGAGGAAAATACAGAAAATGTGCAACTGAGCACACCTCAATTTCATTTGGGACCTATTGAAGGACCCGAATTTGAAGGTGATTTGGATTTAAGCAATGAATCTACTTGGGCTCAATATTTAAGTGATTTCAACATATCAAAAGATAAAGGTAACGAAACTCGGAATGTAGTGAACCTAGAGCGGGAATTATCAATAAAAAGTGTCACTGAAGATGCACCAAGTGATGCAAAGAAAGAGGATGTTTTTAAGAGCTGTTTGGCATTAAATGATTTGGGAAAGCTAGAAGATGGCGGAGAACGTGAAGTGGGTGTTGAAGAATTACAAGTAGGCAATGAAAGTGAAGGAGCTGAAAATGTCGAATCCTTGAAGTCAAAGGCTGAAACTGCGTCTACGGGAGTGACTTCAGTGGATATGGAACATAAACTTTCTGATGTTGCAATTCTTAGTAATCAAGATCGTGAAGAATCTGTAGTGGTCGAAAATGCCGAATCTGTAAAGTTAGAGGTTGAGTCAGAGTCTACTCGGGTGAATTTACTGGATATTGAACAAAAACCTTCTGATGTTGCTAATGTTAGTAATCAAGATCATGAAGAATCTGAAGGGATCGAAAATAGTCCAAAAGGATCAGAAAGTAGAGATGAGTCCACCATCTGTGTAACTGAGGAGCCTCAACTCTATTCTGATGATAATGAAAAATTTGATAGATCAAGACCGACAAGTAAGTGATTCTGTATATATGGGATTACAAGTAATGGGTCAAAACGGATTGGGTTGCCCGAAACACTTTTTGCCAAAAAATGAATACTGTTTTATAAATAGCTAGTGCATTAGAATTGGTTACAAAGTTTAATAGTATTTCAAGAATAATATGCTTTTCGGAATAAAATGATCAGGAGGTTATAAACTTTAAAATTACACTTTTGCTAAGTTTCGATCTATTTGAACTGACCCCTTGGACACGTTTCTGTTTATGCTAGTTTTTTGGATTAATAATCAAATTCCTAAATCAAGAAATACACATTAGCAAACTATGGGCTGGTTTGGGTTAAGTCGTTGATTGAGGAACAAATACCCTTGATTAAACTTCAAAAACTTGTCGACTACAATCAAACCCACCAGTATTTCGTAATACTTGCTGACAGATAAATAGGTAAATATAGGAAGGATCTTCCCTGAATATTTTCACCAAGTTAATTTAGTATTTCATAGGTAAATTGGTAAATTTAGTATTGTCTGTTAATCAAAATTAACATGGTTCAATATAATTTGATGAATGTTACAGGGATAGAGATCTCTCTTTGTGGGAACTTGCTTCGTCCTGGTATGGGGTTGAGTACTGCTTCTGAAACGTTTAACGCCCACCGAATACCCGAGGAAGAGTTTCGAATTTCTGCAGCATCGATTGTTAGAAATGACAGCTTAATAGTCAAAATAGAAGATAAATACTTTACATGGGAAAAAGCTGCTCATATTGTTCTTGGGGTGGCTGCATATGGGTTAGAAATGCATGCTGATCCCACAGATGCGATTCCCGTTGAGTGGAGTGATGACTCCACGCTCCCAACAACATCTGGCCGTAGATGGAGGCTTTGGCCCATTCCCTTTAGAAGAACTAAGACGCTCGACCATAATACTAGTAATCTTTCCGGTGAAGATGTTTTTCTTGACTCGGAATCGGTTTTTGACTCCCCACAACCCATAGAAGCGTCTCCGACATCTTCCCAATCCCCCCAGAAACAATTTCTAAGGACACAAGTTCCCACTAGTGAGCAAATATCGTCGTTGAATTTAAAAGAGGGGCAGAATATGGTGTCGTTTATTTTTTCGACCAGAATGTTAGGAGTTCAAAAGGTATGTTTTTATATTTTCTTTGGTTATCTTCTCTACTTCAATTCCTGCTCACTATGCATAATTTGCTAATACTCTATGTAGGTTGATGCTCATATTTACCTGTGGAAGTGGAATGCAAGAATTGTGATATCGGATGTTGATGGGACGATAACAAAGTAAGATCTATTGTGGATGTGTGGTCTGAATGTGATTATATGATATTGAATAATCAAAATACGATAGCCAACTTTATTAAAATCGACTGTTGGATATAATGTTTGGATGTGCTTCTTCTGGTTGAATTTCTGTTAAGTATATATTTTGTTTTTAGAGTGTTTGACAACTTCTATTTACTTTAGACTTCAGTAACCACTAGATAAGGGACATTAAATAAAAATCTTAAGTAACGCCAGGAGTATAGGTTTTCAAATTATGTTGAAACGAAATGTTCATTTCCATTTTACCCTTTGAAAATCAGAT
The DNA here is from genome assembly GCA_028566075.1 of Solidago caesia. Taxonomy (NCBI): domain Eukaryota; kingdom Viridiplantae; phylum Streptophyta; class Magnoliopsida; order Asterales; family Asteraceae; genus Solidago; species Solidago caesia. The sequence continues at coordinate 20,738,004 of JAOXNX010000035.1, read as the reverse complement.
CTGACTCCTAATTTATAAAGATCTGTTTATTGTGACTTTAAGTAAGTCACTATAATTAATCAGTTTCAAAACGCACATCCAAACAATCCTAAACTCATGGTAATTGATGCAGGTTTTATATGTTCACCACATTAATTACTATTACACCACTCAATGTTATATCGTGTCTTGCAGGTCTGATGTTCTTGGTCAATTTATGCCCTTAGTAGGGAAAGATTGGACTCAATCTGGGGTAGCCCGACTCTTCTCTGCAATTAAGGTATTTTGGACGTGTGAAAAAATCTTTCAATGGATGACTATGGGTCAGGAAAGTCTGTATTGACTCAAAACACTTTATAGTCTCTCCTTTATTGGAATTTTATAAATAGGCAATGTATTAAATATATACAAAATATATAGCTTTGCAATAATAATAATATTTATGTAATTAAAATGGATCATGATGCTTAAGATATTTCGAATGTTCTTTGGCCGGCTTTCAGCATGTTACCAATTTGACCTGCTAGAGAAAAAATCATATCCCAAATGGGACCCAATTACTCTTTGCATTGAGGTATGGCATATTTTGATATTTTTGTAACTTGCAGGAGAACGGATATCAATTATTGTTTCTAAGTGCACGTGCAATTGTTCAAGCATATCTCACAAGAAGTTTTCTCCTCAATCTCAAGCAGGTACTCAATGCTCTCCTTTATGTGTTTTGATGACTAGTCGGGCATACCGTTCTGGACTTGTAAATATTTATTACGGTTTAGATTCTCCACATTATACATTTTTTCATTGTTTTGGCTTCCCATCCATAAGTGGCATTCAGGTGGTTTTGGATTGAAGGGAACTGCTGAAAAAAGATTTCATTATAAAATAGATGGATTTTAAAGCCTTTACTTCTATATCCTAATAGAACTGAAATGATGGACTTTTGTGGGTAATGGAGCTTCTCTTCGTAGGGTAGATGTACATCTTCACTCACTAGTAGCAACTTACAAAATATTGACAACGTTAATTTTGATCAAAAATCAATTATGTCACAGTTAAGGTGTAATTCACCTATTTACTTATAGTCAAACACACCTTTGAAATACTATGCAACAACTCAAACATTGAGGGTGGTCATGTGTTCAAACGTTGCAAGTCGTTGATTTATTAATGATCAAAGGGTATGGCATAGAAAAGCGTTAAATGGGGTCAGAGTTGGTTGCTTAAGTTTCCATTTTTGTATGTCTATGCTAATCACTAGACATCTCGTGTTGTTCACTGCTGAAGATTACTTATAGATAATTCAAACACTGGTCAAATCTTGTAGTTCCCCTGATGAAATGTTCATGTATCACAAAAGATTCTTGTAATAGTTACTATTTGAAAACATCAAAATGCGCCACTAATTAATTCATCAAACATATGATTTTTACAGGATGGGAAAGCTTTACCCAATGGGCCGGTCGTCATTTCACCTGATGGCTTATTTCCATCATTGTTTCGTGAAGGTGAGTTTCTTATTCAGAATTAACTTAGTCAAAATGAGCTGGTCACACACATTGATAAAATTCCGGGAGACGATCTTGACTTGTTATGCACTATGTAAACTATGATACTTGTTTGTTTCCTTGCCGTGGCAGTTATTAGAAGAGCACCTCATGAATTCAAGATTGCATGTCTAGAAGTAAGTATAATGGATTGAACCAATATCTTCCTTTCATTTATGATTTGGGTATGTTGTTTCTAAGTTACAATGTTCCAATGTTTCCTGCAGGACATCAAAGCTCTTTTTCCGTCTGATTACAATCCGTTTTATGCGGGTTTTGGTAACAGAGACACTGATGAACTTAGTTACAGAAAAATAGGGATTCCAAAGGGCAAAATCTTCATAATTAACCCTAAGGTATTTGTTTCTTGTCTTACAAAATAGGTAGTGAAAAGTAGGATCCGTGCATACGTGTTCGAGGTGGAAAGTTTCACTCATTTGCTCATGAATGGGTATTTTTTGGGATATTTTAATTTCTAACGGGTGAAACACGTAAAACGAAAGAATTGCTAAAGAAGGAAACTGGTCAAACTCAAAAGCCAAGTTGATTTTTAGTGCATAAAACCTCCTTTTTTATTATTGAATTTAAAATTATCTAGTTTTGTAATCATTTCTAAGACTTAACACATTAATTATTTGTATAAAATTTCAATGTTTCTGGACAAAAGTGTTTCATCCAAACCCGACCTAGCACGAAAACTACTCATTTTGACCCGAATCATTTTGAAAATTTGCCTGAACCATTGGACTTGGCTATTTTCCACCTCTAAACAAGGGTGCGAATACAAATCGGTGAATTGCAAAAAAGACCATTTTGGTGGCGTTTGACTGGTTAGGAAGTTATAACTTGAGCAAGGGCAGTTTTGCAAATTATATTTTGCTTTTTCCTTGACACTAATTCTCACTTGAAAATGAAATGGCAGGGTGAGGTAGCAATTAGTCATCGTATGGACATGAAGGGGAAGTCTTACACCTCTTTGCACACGTTAGTCAACGACATGTTCCCCCCGACATCAATGGTTGAGCAGGTATGACTCATGTCAATTTCGGTGGCACAAAAAGAAACTTTTAGCCCTTTGTAAGCAATTGATTTGGGTATTCATTGCAGGAAGATTATAACTCGTGGAATTACTGGAGAGTGCCATTGCCAGATGTCGACCTGTAGTAGTTTCTCACACCGAAACGATCCTTGTTAAGCTATCTTCATTGGTAGATTCATCATAGTTAACATGCGCAGGCGTCATTCATGAGTATATAGCCGTAACTTGTGAGTGATGGATCGAGTTTTTGGTTTACTATCAAGCTCTCGGGTTTTTTCGCATCCTTACTGGTGTAGTTATGACAGCATGGTGTCAAGCATTGATTCATATGTTAAACCAACCATTTGTTTTCTGTTTGTAAAGTGACTTTAGTCGATACAACTTGGGATGAAACTGTTAAAATCCCATCAATTGTCTCAAATGTACTCTAAATACGATTACAAACAAGGTAGATATTGACTTTTCATTTATAAAGTAACAGTGTTTTCTTTTTATTAGTATGTACATCAGATTCTCTTAATGTTTCAATAAATAGGTTGTTTTAATACAATGCCAATGACTTAAGATTTGCTTGAAAACAAAACGTGACTCGTTCTGTACAACCCCTTCATGATTTGATATTATGAACTCAACTGAACCAGACCTGATTTTTTCGGTTCAACAAACTTGGACTTGTAAGGCAGGACATGTCCATCTATTCACTACCTAATAGATAAATCCTTCTTTATATCTACTAAATCAGTGGTCAGTTATAATCTATGATGCTTATTTGAATCCGAGTTTTCTCTGATTAAGATCATCATCAGTGTCTTTCTTATGAAACCCAGTATAAAATGGCTGATAGAAATCGGGCATAAATGAGCTGTCATATCGTGCGGAAAGCGTTTAAAACTCTTGACTCGAAGAAAAAGTATACGAATGTTCTAATGGAAAATTGGTAACTAATGGAAAAAACATATTCGTTTTCAGCCTACTTGCTTCTAAGTAGTGTATATCTAAATTGGTAAGGTGCACTACTAATAATTAATGTCATTTTACAGATCATAAGGTTCAATAAATTAAAGTTGTCCAAATAGGGCTTGTGTGAGGTTGGTATTAGCCAAATTATATATGTTTTCATTTTAATTTTAATAGATAATATCTTTCATTTGTATATATTTTAAGTTAAATATTCGTGTTAAAGCGGTCACTTAGTATATTCATAAAGTTTTGTGTAGGTTTTATGAGAAGGCATGACATTTTGAAGCTAAAATGAAGTTTTGGTGATTGATATTGAGCTTTTGGATGCATACGAGTGAGGAGGTTCGAGTCTTAGTAAGTTGGAGGCTCAAAACAAGGTTACGCAGGACATCAACACACTCACAACCGCACTTATCTAATTTTGATTGACTGTTGACCTGGGTTGACCGAGCCTCTGACACTGTTGGATCCTAGCCGACAATCCAATCATCACTCACCATTTGAATTTCAATTTGGAATTTTGTTCGTGTTGAGCGCTGGAAGCAACACACCACACGCACACCAAGTTTGTTTGTGTTGAGCGCTGGAATTTCAATACGTACATGTTCGCGGGTCACGGGCGGGTAATGGATATACCATATCCGTCATGGATATATCCGTACCGTGAACCCGTGATACCCATATGAGATACCCGTGAATATATCCATAAAATACCATCAAACCAGCATATTATTTTTTAATTTTGTGTGATATATATTTGTAAATTTCTAATTTATTTTAAATCAAATCTTTTACCCTTTTAACTAAAAGTTTGTTGGCAACTATCACGTTTGTCCTAAATTATAGCAAATTGATTATGTGCTTTTCTTTTTTAAATAGATTTCTTTTTTAATAAAGATCAACTCATAGAGATTGGTATTGATTATCACCATGACTTTATCGTATAAATGTAGTAGATTTAAAGTTTTTTTTTTCTTCCAAAAACATGGTTTAACGATTTATGTTGCTAGATTTCTTTTTGAAATTCATAGTTAATGTATATGCATACATGTTTGTTTTTTTTTTTTTTTTTAATAAATTTTTTTTAAATGATCATACTCTATAATTTAATATGATAAACCGTGGATAAACCCGTGAGCTTGTATAACCATGGATGATGGACATGGATAAAATGTTTAACCCCTTGGTGGATACCCGCGAATTGGCAGATCGTACCATATCCAACCACCATCATCACTTAGATCGCCGTCCATCAAATCCAAACCATTCCTAAATGCGTTCGGTCCCCAACCCCTTTATAAATTCCTTGAGGTCTACGACCGATAAGAGTTACGCCCGTACCCTCTCCATCCGTTTTTAACACATAATCCATGGAAAATTTTATTTATTTTTAAAATTTTTTGAATGGGTTTTTATTAAAAAAAATAAAAAAAATTTTAAAAAAACCAAAAAGAGGAGAAAGGGATGGAAAATGTGTGGCTGAGATTTGTACCATGATTTTCATCAAATTTCAAGTTTCTTCCTGATTACAACTTTATATTATATATAATATATAATATATAATATAGAGTTAATTACAATTTTCGTCCCTGTCGTCAATCCCAACTTGCAGCTTTCATTTATTACACTTTTAGTCCAATTTTTTTTGCTCCGTCAACACTTTTGGTCCTGAGCCTTAACGTCCGTTTGAAAACCTATTCACGTGCCAGACACGTGATGGGTGATTTCGTCATTTCGCTTCAATGAGGAAAGCATGGTGAAGACAACTACCAACCAGTTAAGGAAGCTGAAGACTCTTACTTGTTCACTCTGTGGTAATCTAGGGCATAATTCAAAGGGTTGTTAGGGTCAAGGTGGTGAAGATAGTACAACAAGACAAGCCCAAGGTGGTGAACAAGTGACTCAACCAATGGGGGAAACTCAGACTCAACCAACCCAATCTCAGACTCAACCAACCCCAGGTAGTAATGTTGGTTCACCAAGTAGATCGACAAAAAAGATGGCTGCTAGATTATCCCCAGATGCAGGAAAACGACCAAAAGGCAAGAAGTAAACAAGTTGCTTTGCCTATGCTTTATGTACTATTTTATGTAAAATTTATGTATGCTTTTGAACCTATGCTTTTGATGTCAATTTGGCAGTGTGTTAATTTGACAAAATGACTATGCTTTATGTAATGTTTTAGGTTGATGTTTATGTATGCTTTTGAACACTCTTTTATGTATGCTTAATGCTTAATTTGATTATGATGTCAATTTGGCAGTGTGGTAATGCCTATTTTATGTCAATATATGTATACCCATTTTATGGTCAATTTACTTATCTTATGGACAATTTGGATATAACCATTTTCAAGTGATTTTGACTTTTTATGGTCAATTTGGCATTATGGTAATGCCTCTTTTATACCAATTGAATAAAAGCACAACTTATTCAAACTTGAACTTACAATAATTGGCAGCGTGGTAATGTGTCTTTTATACCAACACAACTCATTCAATAAGCACAAGTCGTTCAATAAAACTACATTTCCATAAATTTGAAACTTACAATAATCCACAACTACATTTCCATATACTTGAAACTTACAATAATCCCTAGCCACTGAAAAGGAAAAAAAAAAAGGAAAAAAACAACAATAAATCACAAAAAAAAAAACTTTTTAATTCATTAATTTCTTGATTCTTCATTTTTACTTCATACTCTAGTGCGTTCTTAGACCTAAGAAGCTTAGGAATAATCTCCATCCATAGAACGATCACACATTATTGGACCATACCATCCAATAAACCTGGTGCAACGC
>JAOXNX010000035.1:20718638-20731579 GCA_028566075.1 Solidago caesia | reverse complement strand
AACCTTAGCAGTTAAAATTCCAAGAAGAGTCTAGTTTGAGTATTGTGCTTTCTAGATTGTTGTAATTGTATTCTGATCGCTAGTATCTTGCTAGTCGATTTTTTAGTTATAATATATACCTTTTTGCCGTTAAAAAAAAAAAAAAAAACATGATGGCTTACTGATGCCACTTTGAAAATGAGAGGAAGGTCAATAGGAAAAGGGAAGTGATATTCGTACCACAACTGTTGATTTATTTACCACACACGTATTTTACTGGCTTGTACAATATGTTCAAAAAGTGGTACTGTATGGTAAATTTATCAATTTTTATGGTACGAATATCACTTCCCATAAGGAAAACCCAAATCTAATAATAAATTAACAAGGATAAATAATTGACTCCTAATTAAACAATCTTAGTCAACCGACTTTTTATAATTCAATTAAGGTTATCTAGATAGTCAAAGACATGTGGTAGAGTTGGTTAAGGCTTTGGGCTTTGGTACAAGTGACCAAAGTTTCAGTATTGGCAACTACATTATTTGTTCTTTAACATAGGAAGTTCCCCAATGAAGGGGTTTGGGCATGGTAACCCCAGGTTTGAATATTGGAGGAGGCAAGGGTTTATTCCTATTAATTGTCGTGCTTTCGGGAGGATTAGTAGGGGGTTTTTCCCCATCGGGTATTTGAAATAGGCATTTTCGCTTCGAAGAAGCTCTCTAGTACGGACCCGCTGTCAAATCGCAACACGAAACACTGATAAAGAAATTCACCTTTAAAAAAAAACACGCCAAAATGCAATTGTTCTAAAGACATAAAAGATGCGTTTTTACACTACTTTAAAAAAGATATTTCTAGAATGTTATTAATAATGTATACTTGTATACTTATAGACCCTACACTACAGTGACAAATTTGTCAAATAATTCAATTCGATGTGTACGACCACAAAGTTAAGAATCAGATAACTATCGGTGACACATGATTCATTGAACTACTTATCTTTACCCAATTCCTTTGAAAAATATTGCGACAATATCATCACCTTTTTATTACCATCATTTTTTCCCCCTGTAACTCGTTACTTTCAAATGAAACCTTAATTTTATTTAATTTTATACTTTTTAATATTTCATTATATATCGTACAATAATCTATCAAAATATTTATCAAAAAACAAAATTGGAGAGTTTTCGGATCGTGGATGGATTTACAGATCCAACTCAATAGTCAACGTGAAATTTTTAATGAAATATCAAGCTACGTTTGCATTTAACGGACGCTTAATATATTAAACTAACGATATTTCTTTTCTTAATTAATTTTTGATAATGTAATTCTTTAAATAGAAGAAGTCTAAATAGGTTCACTCCTTTAAAAATTTAGATAAAAATGTTAACTTTTTATAAAATTTTCCTTATATAAAACTACTAACAAAATTTTTTATTTCTTTTTTTTTTGCCTAAACCTATATAGGGCGTATAGGTCTATACGGGGTGTATAGTTCTATATGCAGCGTATTGGCCTTGGAGTTTCATAAACTTAGCCAAATTGGTAGGGAAAATTTTTGCCTATACCTTTATGTGACGTATGGACTTATACGTGGCACACATGTGTATTAATTACGATGGAGAATGAAACGTGTCATTCTCCATCTATCTAAACACCACCTATACGCCCGGTATAGAGTTATACGCCTATACGGCACGTATATGTGGTATATAGAACTTTAGATAGCATTAATTCCGGTCAAAGTCCATTATGCCCCGTATAACTCAATACGGAGTGTATTGACGGTATTTACTAGCAAAAATATGGCGTGTCCCCTTTACAAATATGTGGATAACTTTAGAAATGGATAATTTGAGAACTGGTAATTTAGTATTATACCTGAACTTTAATGACCGAATATAAACCCTTAAAGTAACTCTCACTTCTTTTCACGTTTGATTTGTTGTTTTAAAGTTTATTAAGAATACTGATTATTGATAAACTGTTGTTATTTATAGGTACATTGAGTATATAATTTGTCAAAAAATGATTGTTCAGTGGTGATAATTACTAATTATCCACTTTCTTAATAAATCATCAAGTCCTTTTTATACGTCTCAAACATAAGTTTGATACACTATCTTAACAATTAAAAAGTTCATGTCATAAATAAGTTAAAAATATTTTTTGAAATATGACGAACTATGAAACTACAGAGTCAAAATTAAACACATTTATAAAAAGAGCCAATACAAAAATAGCGAAAACAAACCAAACCATTCTTAATGGTTTACCGAAATTTAAAAGTAGCCCGGCAAGTAGACCAAGTTGTTAACTTTTTATTTTCTTGGTCTATAAGACAAGATTAATTAAGTTTTACAGCATGGTACCCGCGCAATGCGGCGGTGGTTGGTAGTGGTGACGGCGTTGGTGGTGGCAGCGGTGTGGTTATTATTGTAAATGTAATTGATGTAAAAGGGGGTAGTATAGTTATTTTAGGAGTTGAGGGATCTATGTTGTAAATTATTTCATTAAGGGTATTATAGGTATTTTAAGTGGAGATGTTTAAATTATTGAATAAAAGAATGAGGATTAATTAATTCATTAATGGTAGAATGGTCATTTCGCATTGTGTAATTTTCAACATGGGTGGATAATCTTTATAAAGTAGTATAGATAATTATATGGTCTATCAAGCTTTATATAAGACTTTGCCTTAGACAATATTTAGCCATTTTAAAATCTTTATTTGTCGATGAATCATGAATATGTTTGTTTCTGGCCGATCTTTTGTGTTTTCCATATAAATAATTGCCCAATTGTCTGCCTTGTTACTATTTAATATGACTATTATCGTCATCAATGAGTAATTCCCTTTGAACGGCAAGGCCATTCTCTTTTGATTTTGCCTTCATGGATGATGTTTAATTGTTTAAAATTTTCATCAATGACAAAACTTACATCGTAATATCAGATCATCTAATTTTGTTAAAATCCTCTTTTTAAGTGCTTGTTTGATTTGGACTTTGGAGTATTTTACATTAGAGTATATCTAGTGTTTGTTATCCACTCATCGTTTGCTTGTTATTGTTCTGATAACAAGCCAACATCACTAGGGCTGACTCGTTATGAGGTTATTCATTATTCTAATAACAAGTGAAAGCAAAAGTTTTTTTAATTGGATATTTAGTGGGTCCTAGACTAGTGATAGGTTAGTTATGTATTGGTGATGTTGTAAGAGATTAATTATTGATTGGTGGTGAGGGTGAATTTTCTGACGTGTCTCTAATGTGGTGCTGACAAAAACTAATTATAGGTTAACAATGAATGAGACATTGTGACTCTTCTTAGTCTCACTTGATGTTAAGGGCAGAGTCATATGAATGTGTATTTTAACCTTATCTTATTAGGTTTATAATTTTGGTCCATCAGGTATACTTTTTCTTGGCACTTGTTGCATTTGATAAGCTATTTAGCCCATCCTTAACCAAAATCCTGGATATACGTAGCCTAGCTAATCGGCTTAGGATTTTTTATTTTTTTTTGAAAGGTGTAAAATACGCACGAATTACGGGAGGTCTAGCATACGTTGTCTTAACCGGGTCCGCGAATGACGGGAGGTCTAGCATACGTTGTCTTAACGGGGTCCGCGTTAGAGAGCCACATCGCAGAATAGATCCCAACTTAAACCCCTCGATAAGGACTCCTACCATCTAGAGATCTGGTGAGAAAAACACACTCAAACGCATCATAGGTGGAAATTAAATACATGTTGTCACCCCTAAATATGCCTATGGTAAGACTCGAACTTGAGTTAGGATTATATATTATTTGATTAATTGTAGCTTATACTATATTACTATTACTATTACTATGTGATATAATTATGTCTAGTAAATTTTTATGTTTAAAAGTAATAACCTGGTCACTTAAACTTCACTACAAAGTGATTATCTACAACTAGAAATTGTGATCGATGATCGAGTGGTATTTGCAAAGTTGTTCGAGTACTTAGCAAATATTGACTTGTGTGGATATATATGGACAAAAATAGAACTTAAAGAATGTTGATTAAAGACCAAATTATACACAAAGAGGGCACGGTATATATGGCGTAGTTTTCACGCCGTGATAAGAGACAGCATGTTGGGTTTCGGCGGGAACACCACACCACCACCAACATGGTCTTTTAGGTCGTGGCTTTAATTTAGAGTGGTATCCATCACGTTGTGGAGCAGTGGCGGCCCTGAGGATTTGAGTACACAGTGCGAGTCAAGAAAAAAATACCCCTAACTCTTAGCAAATTTTCTTTTTTTTTATAAATGATAATTAATGTTATAACAATTAATTATAAATGATAACTAATGTTATACATGTTTAATACCTGAACTATTATATATTTATATTTTAGACATTCATATTTATATATATATATATATATATAACACTTTTACATTATATATATAATATATATTCAAAAATTTCCAAAAATTTGTGCCCCATTCGAAAACGTGCTCTGTGCGGGAATCGGGTTTGCACCCCCTCCGGTCCTCCCCTGTTGTGGAGGCGCATGTGTGTGTTGTGCATTGTTTTTAAAATAATATCAGTGAACACATCGTGTTAAAGCGGTTGATCACATTGGGGTGTCAATTTGACAACTTACTGACGAGCGTGTAACATGCCGCACGTCTATTTTAACTACTGGAAAACTTTTTTATGTTGCTCAATCCAACGTGATCACTTATGATAACCCCATGGCACACAATGATTCACAATTCCTAAGTACATTCATGGTGCTTTTTTTTTTTTTTTTGTAGTAACCTGATAGGATTAGGAGTGTAATGCTAATAAAATGGTTTTTTGTTTTTGTTTTTTTTTCTTTCTAAAAATTCCTAAACATAATCTTTGACAGAAAGATAAGCTCAAATGAATGACAAAAAACCAACCTTTGACCTAGCTGGTACAACAATTATATTGTTTAGTAGGAACCACTTCATCATGATCAACAACAACTATCTCTTTTCTCCCATCAAGATTTGGATTTGATTCATTCTTCTTGGCCTCAAGGCTTTTAAGACTTGCTATTTCATATATTTTAGTGATCATTTGGAGAAATGCATCTTCTACATTCAAATTTTCCTTTGCAGAGGTTTCCATGAAGCATAAATTCTCTAGTTGTGCAAGCTTCTGTCCATCTTCAACACTAACTTCCCTCAAATCATCCAAATCTGACTTGTTGCCAACAAGAACGATTACCATGTCGCGATTTCCAAATTCTCGAAGTTCATGTAGCCATTTTTTTAGATTCTCAAAGGTTCCCTGTCTAGTGATGTCATAGACCAGCATTGCACCTAGTGCTCCACGGTAATATGAACTTGTTATTGCTCTAAACCTATAGTTGAAGCATTTCAAGAATCAAATCAATAGAAACAAGAGATAATGGAACAATATATAGACTTGCATACACAACTAGAACTTTATTCAGAAAGCTGGATAGATGTTTGGTTCCTCCATATATAGTATAAAGTCTTGATATCTGACTTATAACAACTTTTAAGGGAAAAAAACATCATATTGAACTCGGATCACAACAATGTTATTTAATGCGTTCCTTTGTAAGGAATGTCGGATTATAATCCAAAAAATAACCAAACGCATTTCTGAATCTGTTGGATATACTCTGAGATTCAACCCTGCCCATTTCCTGCCCATTTACTTACACGAAAATATGAATGATGCAAACATTTTTTCTGGTTGTCTAAAAGACTTGGTCCGATCGAAAAATGCAACATTTTTATGGTTGTCAAAGAATAAATAAACACTTTTCTAAAGGTTCATGACTAGAAAAGTTTTACAGCGTTATGCTATGTGCAATTTTAGTTGGGAGCAAAAATTGCAAAGCGTAAATATCAAGTGAATTTTTAAAATACAAAACTTCACAGAAAAAAATGTTTTGTGTAAATTACTTTTTTTTTCTTTCCAAAATTCGTTTATGTGAAAATCCTATATCGAGTCTAAACTAATATCTAATCTCAGAATTCTAATCTTGAAAGAGTGAAAATTGTAGCATGTGAAACCACGTATTTATATTAGTAAACCACCTCAAGGTAGCCTACTTATAACGTCTTGAGATCTTTTCAAGAGGACTTAGATTCAAACCCCGTTATAGGTACAGTGTCGGCTCAAGCTTTTTGGTGGCCCTAAACGAGATCAATTTTTGGGGGCCTAGTTTATTAGCATACAAATTAAAGTAAACAAAGAAAGTATTTTTTTTTTTCTAAAAGAAAGAGTGGAACTCTTATTTGGTAAAATATACAAAACATTAAGCCCTAATATACAAAACATTAAGCCCATTATGTAAAATATGGGGGCCCTAAACTTTTGGGGGCCCAAAGCGGGTGCTTAAATTTACATTACTAAGGGCCGGCCATGTATAGGTACAATGTTGGGGTAGTTAAGGAAGGGTTTGGAAACGGTCACCAAACATCCCGATTAAGCTTCATCCATTTGAGTCAGAATGGCCCGCTCTCTTCAAATAATCTGAATAGAGAAAACCTAATTCGTTTATTTATTTATATTAGTAAAATAGTAACTCTAAGGCCGGTCCCTAAGGGAAGGCATAGCCTCGTCATGGGGGTTATCGTAAAAATAAGGATAGGCACCACCCCTTTCATGGGGTGGTCGTCGTTATGGAGGTCCAAATAAAGAAAGCAAACGACGGAAGGCATAGCGTGTTTGTGTGTGTATTTTTAATTATATTTTATTGGGGATGAGATGATGAAGGGGGTATGATAGAAATGGGGTAGTTCTTGGGGGTGTCTTGGAGAGAGAAAGCTGATGTGGCAGTTAAGACTAGGGGATGACGGCGTCAGGATAGGGAGAGGCCTAATAACCCTTATTAATAATTAAATTTCAATTTTGACCCCTATATTTTATACATATTTTAAATCATGAAATATTAACTGTTACGGTGTTACCTATTATTATGAGAAGAAATCACGACTTTGTAAAACTTAATATTGTTGGACATTTAGAATTATAATTTAAAGACTCTAAAATTTAAAAATTAAAAGATATATCCAAACTTTGTTTTAATGAATTTCTTACTTTTGTTATTTAAATTTGTTATGTTTTTATTAATAAATTAAAATTGTAATACTTAAAAAAAATATATATATATATATATGGTGTGGTGTGGTTATTATTACGGATGTGGTGTGGTTGTTGGGTGGTATTGATGTGGCGCTGATGTGCCACACCACCTGGTGTGGTGGTGTGAACTATTACTAATGCTCTAAATGCATCAAGAACATGTTTTTTTTCAGTTTGGATTGTATTGGATAGAACTTCGTTTTACATCGAGTTTCCATAATGACATGTTTAGTTTCGCAATATATAGTTTTTTTAGAGCACTCATAGCATCACAGACTCATCCTTCAGAGACTAGTCCCTGTCAGCGTCACACCAGCTCCACGTCAGACAAAGATTAATCAATAACTAATCCCTAAAACAGCCCCAATATCAGGAATAGTCTAGAACTCACCATTTTATAATTTAAATATTCAAACACACACACATAGACTAAAATAAAAATAAATAAACAAAAAAAATCCCACAAACACTCGTCCCTGAAAGGACGGACGGACCAAAGACAGACCAAGGACGAGTCACACCTAACGGTGTGCACTCGTCCATCATTCGAAAACAAGTGGGGGACGGACCAAAGACAAGACACTGTGAGTGCTCTTAACGCTGACCTTTATCCAAGAAACTCTTGATGTACCATCGTGAGTTTGAAAAGGGGCCTGGGTTAAGAAAGGGAGGAGGTATTATAAATTAATTGATTATTAGCAATTTTCCATATAAACCCTTTTTATGTTGCTATTTAAGTATTAACTAGTATCATTACCTGCACGTTGCAGCGGGAACTTAAATAAGTTATTCATAAGTTTTGATGTATTATAATCTAATTTATACTGTTTGTGCATGATGATGGTCTTTCCTTTTCGGTTTAAGCATAATACAAAATAACATGTCACTTAACTTTTTGCTCTAATAGTTTTCCTCCTCCTAATTTTAAAGGTCAACTTTTGATTTATATAACTTTTTCTTCAAATAAACACCTACCTTTATTTTTGAATATTATCGTGGCTCCTCATACGAGTATTTGACATTCGATCAAAAATATATGTACATATGTGCTTTAAAGTTCTAATCTTACTTTTCTTTTCATGATCCAAAACACTCTAATATAACTCTACATCCAAATCTTCTATCCGTAGTCTAATAACTGTCTGTTATCTCATTGCAGACATTAGCATTTCCATCTGAGTTACCCAATACATCATTTAGACAAACAGCCTCTGTCACATTCAAATTTGAAAATTACATACCAAATTAGGTAATTCCTTATAAGTTTTTGGGTTCATTAAGGGCAATCTAGACATTTCGCATGTCCCAATTTACGTAACCCCCCCCCCCCCCTCTCTCTCTCTCTCTCTTCTCTCTCTCTCTCCCTCTCCCTCTTACAGCTCTTTGTAAGGCTTGTTAGAAAAGCTATTCTCAGACTTGATTACTAGGCTTTTGTTGAAGTTACCAAATACTATGTATTCATTATTTAATTTGATAGAGTATGGTTCTTGTAGGAAGCCATAAACTATAGTTATGGTTTATCACCCTTTTACCATGATTAAATTTTTTTTTATATAATTATAATGCATCATTTTTGTGTAATGTATGCCTCATTTATCAATGTTATGCTATAATGCAACACACTTATTATTCTATCATTTATTATTGGTTCTCCCCGGAAGTGTACATATATCAAACATAATAATTATCCTTTTAGTAACCCAACTACATGTTAAAGAAAAAAAGAAAAAAAAAACTTTTTAAGCATTTACAACTGATTTGCGAATTAAAATTTAGTTCATCATAGCTTTAGAAAGATGCATCATAGCTGTAAAAATTGTATACAATTACCTGGTTGTGGAAAAAAACTCGTATTCTTTTTGTTGTATGAAGAACATAAAACTAGAAAACCGTTTGTTAACTTGGTGAATTTTTTTTAAAAGAATATTACTTGTGTACAATCAAAAAATGTGAAGAAAAAAAAAAAAGATTTCAGTCATATATGCTTTTCATACACCTGCTTTTAGTTTCCCTCTAATTTAATTTCCTCGTTTTCGAAGTTTTATAATGACACGGAATTGTCATCATCTCGTGTTTCACTTCCTAATTTCACATATACTTGTGGGGTGTTTATTGTTGCACGTAAATTACATGTTAGAAAAGGACCTTTTGCCTCTTTTTTTTTTTTGTGGCTACAAATGTTGAAGTACCTTTCTCATTATAATAATTAAATTATATATTGTCTTATCATTACATGTTTATGAAAGTTACACACACTTTGAAGACATGTGCCAATTAACATTAACAATGCCAAAAAAAGACAAAGAAAACTAGTTCACATTCGATCATTCGTTAATTGGTAGTAAAAATATTGAACCCACCCTATAAATATCACCACCCGGCCAGCCAGCCATGTATCAAATCCAAGCACCAACACAAACCTTGAACCAAATATGGCACAACTCAAGACTACTCCCTTGAGCTTCACTGTTCGGAGACATGCACCAGAGCTCATCGTTCCAGCTAAACCCACGCCTCGAGAGCTAAAACCTCTCTCTGACATTGATGATCAAGAAGCCCTTCGGTTTCATCTTCCGGCTATTCTTTTTTATCGTGGGAATCCAAAAATGAGAAATAAAAATCCAGCAAGTGTGATTAGGGAGGCTTTGGCTAAGGTGCTGGTGTTTTATTATCCATTTGCTGGACGCCTGAAAGAAGGCCCAGGAAGGAAACTGATGGTAGATTGCACTGACGAGGGAGTGTTGTTTATTGAGGCCGAGGCGGATGTTACACTGAAGCAATTTGGAGATGCGCTTCAACCTCCGTTTCCTTGTATGGAAGAGCTCCTTTACGATGTTCCTGGTTCTAGCGGCGTTCTTGGCTCTCCATTGTTACTCATTCAGGTGAAATATATATATATATATTGGTTTTGGTTCAAATAAAATAAGTATTAAAGTAAAACAAATAAAACAATCATTTTCTTTTAATTGAAAAGTATTGTGCATCATGAAAATCTTTGTGCATCAGTGCATATTTGTGCTCTATGAATCTTCGTGCATCATTTTTATTTACAAATTATATTAAGTCCTTAAAACAAAAAATATATATATAATTATATATAACCATTAAATAAAAAATGTCACACACTATATATATGAAATTTTTTTATTTTTTTTGCATTCATTATATAATCAGACATCAATGTGGATTAGGGAATGAATTTTGTGTTGATCATTTTCGACCTTTAAGGGTCTAACGCTATATGGTTAGATGGCAGGATTATTTTGACCACTAAGTTTAAAGCATTGATTGACAGGTGACACGTCTCTTATGTGGGGGTTTCATATTGACACTACGCTTGAATCATACTATGATTGATGGAGCAGGATTCGCATTATTTTTAACAGCATTGAGTGAAATGGCACATGGTAAACCAACACCAACAACAATGCCCGTGTGGCAAAGGGAGTTGCTTTTCGCAAGACAACCACCGCGTGTGACATGTACTCATCGCGAATATGAACCAGAGGCAGAAACCAAATGTACAATCCTCCCACAAGAGAACGATCACATGACACATAGGTCATTTTTCTTTGGACCGGCCGAGATATCAGCCTTGCGTAGGTTTGTTCCTCTACACCTAAAAAGGTGTTCTAAATTTGAGGTGCTAACAGCTTCCATTTGGCGTTGTCGTACCATTGCTATTGAGACTGATCCTGAAGAGAAGATGCGTGTGATGTGCATAGTCAATGCACGTAAGAAGTTCAACCCTGCGCTCCCTTTAGGATATTACGGGAATGTTTTTAGCTACCCTGCTGCAGTTTCCACAGCGCGAGATCTATGTAAGAAACCATTAAGTCATGCATTAGAGCTTGTGATGAAGGCCAAAGCCGATGTCACTGAAGAGTACATGAGATCTGTTGCTGACCTGATGGTAATCAAAGGACGCCCACATTTCACAAATATTGCTCAAAGTTATATCGTATCAGATTTGACCCATGCTGGATTTAATGAAGTTGATTTCGGGTGGGGGAAGCCGACCTATGCAGGGCTTCCCAAGGGAGGAATAGGTGATCATCTCCCGTACGTGGCTAGTTTCTATATACCTTTCGTAAACTCTATGGGTGAATCTGGAATCCTGACACCCATATATTTGCCAAGCGTTGCCATGGAAAATTTTGTCAAGGAGCTAAATAACATCTTGTCGCGAGACAACAATGGTCAACTTCTTCAAGAACACAAACAACACTCTCTTTCAAAACTATAATGCATGACTTGTTTTAGGGAGTGCCTTAATTAATTAAGTATAGATATATATTGATGCTTTATGTTCAAATGATGTACAATAAATAAATGGATGTATGCAACTCTATTATTTTGTTGTATTGTGTGTTCTTACTTTTGAATAATTAATGAGCATGTTACTACAAAGACTATATGGATCCCTCTCAATTTATAATTGAAACCGTAAAATAAATGGAAAAAAATAATATTTGTTTTTATTCTAACTTAAATATCTGATCTGTTTTGCAAGCCGATCAATATCTATGAGACCATCCCGTTTTCGGGTAGCCTGTAGTCGTCACGGGTGAATTTCCATGACCACAAGAAGTATATTTCTTTTGCTGCTAGGATTCAAATTTGCAACCTATTGATATTTTCACCCTTAAAAATCAAACATTTACCACTAGGTCACCATCCGTGTGGTTAAACAATACCCCTTCATCTAAAAATAATTACCATAACTTTTAAAATTAATGTCAATTTACCATTATTAAATTATAAATTATTTGATGTCATTCATGAGTTGTGTAAAATGTATTCAAATTTCACTCGTTTCTTATTGTTTGTATTATCTTTTAAACGTTATATTGTATATTCATTTTTATTTTTATATTATTATATGCATAAATAACTTAAAATGACTTAATTACACAATTGCATTTTACCTTTTTCTAATTTTATTTTTATTTTAAATAAACACTAATTTAAACAAAATATATATAAGATAAATGATATATGGGGATAGCTTATATCATGTTAACATGATATAAGTTATATCATGTTCCCTCACAACCCTTAAATTCAGGAGGGACTTTTTATCATGTGTCAAATTGGTGTGAGTGCAGCAGCAGCTACAGCTCTTGCATATTTGATTTCCCCATGATATATAGTATAGACATGTCATTCATGTAAGTTCGATCAACAAAATATACATTTTTGCTCGATCAACCTTTTAAAAAAAATCCTCCCCGCATTGTATAGTATAGACATGTCATTCATGTAAGTTATCTATGTGTGTCAACTTTTACTTTACCCTCTTGTTCACATGAAAGCATATATTTTTTGTGGTTATGGTGTTGTTTAATTAAACAATATTTTCCTTATGGAATTTCTTACTTGTCTTGAAGATCTATAAGAAAATTGGCTCTAAGATTGTCCGTAATGGTACCGGCGTCGACGGCGTGGAAGGCCAACGTCGCCGGGGTCGTTGCGGTGTGGACTTCTAGACGTCGCTTGGTCGACGGTGAGATGGAGTGGGGTGGTTGTGTCTTTTTTTTTTTTATTGTTTTTTCTTTATCAGGTTAAAAACTAGTTAATGGATAGGAAATGCTTGGATCTGTATTTCTATGGCGGAAGCTGAACAGTGAGGTCGTGAAGATGAAATCGGACTTTTTTCTTTTTAATCTTTTCCACTAATAAAAGCAGCATGGTTGGAACAGTGGTAAACACCATGGCCTCTGGAGACAGAGGTCATGAGTTCGATCCTCATCCCATGCAAAGGTTGGAGGGCCTTTTCTACCATTTAGGTAGAAAAATGGAAGCAGCCTCTCTAC
>JAOXNX010000035.1:20702677-20718538 GCA_028566075.1 Solidago caesia | reverse complement strand
CGAATAGGAAGGGGCGGTGTGCCCGTGTGGTTTCACCCAAACCAAACCCAAACCGAGCTCCACACCCTCCTCCCTAAATTTTCGTGAATTTAGTATATTAATTTAGATTTTTTTTTTTAAATGGTTGGATGTTACTCTATTCCTGTTACAGTATTCCAAATATTACTTGTCAGTATGCAAGATTGAATCTGAACTTCTCACTAAAAACAAAGTGTATTAACTCACCCTAATTTGGCTAGGGGTTATTGGCAACTGGTTCTTTAGACAGTAACACCAAGTAAGAGTTAGATAATAACATAGTCAAAACCCAAAGAGCTTTTTGCCAATTAGTTCGAGATTATTTTTTCAACCAATAACTGATTTTAGTTTCCAAGATCGAAAAATCATAAATATGTGGTTTAAATCTGCCTTAGGGAATTGAAATAAACATTGTGAAAAAAAGTAAGTTAAAACCTTAACTGAAACATCATAAGTTCACAACTCGGTCATTTACATATTGAAGCCAAATGACCTGTAGTCCCACTCATACAAATCCTTGACACACGAATATAAATATATAATCTACAAACGTATGATTTTTTTGGAGCCATATATCAGTCACATACGTATATTAACAATATTTCCTCTCATTTTTTTAGGCCAGCAACCTATCTCAATCCATATGGCATCGAAACAAAAAGGAAAGAATTAAAGCGAGCCAAAGGACCTTGGGTCGGGGAAAACTGGATCACAACGTATTTTCATAATAATTCATACGTACACGTAACGAGTCACCGGGAACTTTGATAAACTATATTTAAAGACAAATGGAATTATGAGAGATTTGGGAATATTTTGTGTGTTGGATTGATGAAAATGAATTAAGCTACCAGAGTGAAGTAAAATACAGTTATATATACAAAGCTAACTATGTAACTACCTTGACTATCTATAACAACTTTTGTTACTAACTCCTAACTAACTTTACATACTATTGTGTTCTATGAAGTGCTTGCTATGCCATACTTATTGAGTGGTCACTGTTGATTGTTGCTCCTTTACCCCCCCCCCCCCCTTCTCTCTTTTTATCGCAAGTTGGTAGTGTGAATGGATCACAAATGTCAAACTTGGCGATACATTTATGATGAGGTGTATGCCTTAGACCTTTGGTCAAGACATCAACAGGTTGCTCATGAAAAGCAAGGAACTTAGGTAGAATGTAGCTATCCTTGAACTTGTCTCTTACAGAATGGCAATCAATCTCTATATGTTTGGTACGAGCATGTAGAATAGGATTTGATACCAATGCAATTGTAGAAGCATTATCACATTAGATCAAGGTTCGATATGTGATGTGGAATTGTAAGTGATGAAGTAAACTCTTGAGCCAAGTTATTTCACATGTACAGTCAGCTAAGGCTCCGTATTCAGCCTCTGTGGAGGAACGTGAGACTACATTTTGTTTCTTGGACTGACAGGAAATGAGACATGTTGGTCTGTCGAATTTGTGTTAAGCAAATAAACAACCAAAAACGAAAGTATATTATGAAGCACAACACGTAGATATTTCTTTTCAATGGATAATTCTTTATTGATTAAAAATCAATGAATAACAAGGTGAGCTGTGGTATTAAGTTCCACACACAACATTTAAACTGTACCTAATTGAATGACAAATAAGATACCCCTAGCCAAGTACTTGAACACACTTAAAGTACTGACTTGAACTCCACGACGCCTCGCTGATGCAGGTCGCTGGTGAGTTCACGGGGTATAAGGGAAAGAAAAAATTTAAAGAAAACAATTAAGTACTCCAAAGATCTATTTTCTTTCCCCTCTTTCACTTCTTCTTGTAAAAGGAACGTCTCTACTTATAGGAAAAGCTTCCCATTAGTGCTTGAGTGGAGTCCACGTGTGAATCGACGAGTGGAGTCTAGTCTTTGGCATTTAATGCTTGATGGGAAACCGACAAGAGCATTTAAGGCTTGATGGTACCTATCCATCAAGTGTTAATGTGGCTGTAAAGAGCATGTCAAGTCATACGCAGAAGCTTGAGTTGCCGCTCATTTCTTGTCATAGGCCTAGAGAGGCAGCGAGTGATTGTCAACACTCGCTGTCCAGAGACTTAGTTGATGCTGATTGAATTGTTCTTGATTCGGTATTTTGTACACTGAGACCACATTGGCGGGGAACGATATGTCTTCTTGAAATCCTTCGGACTTCTTGAATCTATATTGTGTGAATCTATTTTGTGTGAATCAGAGGAACAACTAAGTACTTATAATACATACAGTGAGCACTACTTATAATTACATTACTAGGAGGAATTTTGATCCCAACAAGACATGAACTCAGAAAAATACAATATTCTGTGACAGATCTCCTTGAAACATGACATGAGGCCCAATCACTATCATTATAGGCACTTAAGGGATCGAGTATTGTCACAATAGGCATATAGAGTTGTGTGATGTGGTTTTGGAAAGTGAAGACCTTGACTAAGAGATAGTTTGATGTACCTTAACAATACTTTGAGGTGAGATGTTCTTGGAGCTTGAGAAAATTGGCTAAGGGCTTGTGCAACAACAAAGATGTCTGGAGTTGTGATTGTGAGGTAGATCGGCTGGCCAACCAAAGTACTATAAAGAGTAGGGTCAGAAAGAAGTTCACCATCTGGAGTCTATGAGATTTATATGAGGATCTAAGGGGGTATTTGATGGTTTTCATTGAGAATTCCAACAGTGATCAGAATATCAAGTGCATATTTCCTTTGGGACATTGAAATGCCATTTTGGTTTCTTGGGAATTCAATTCTAAGGTAGTAATGGAGAGGGCCTAAGTCTTTAATGCTAAAAGTAACATCTAGTTGTGACTTGACTTTATCTGTGAGTGATTTGTTGGATCCCACCAAAAGTATATCATCAACATACACAACCAGTGCAAGAAAATCATTATTAGAGGAGAAAGTAAACAAAGATATGCTTGTATAAGTCTGATGAAAGCCCAGTTGAATGAGAAAGGAAGTAAGTTTGTTGAACCACTGCCTGTTTGCTTGTTTGAGACCATAGAGGGATTTGTTGAGCTTACACATAGTGTTGGGGGTAATTTATGTATGTACCCTTGAGTGACTGACATGTACACTTTTTCATAAAGATCTCCATGTATTAATGCACTGTTTACATCTAACTGCACAATGAACCAATCTTTTTGAACTACAATTGCTAAAAGAGTTCATACTGTCACCATTTTAGCCACTGGTGCAAATGTTTCTTTGTAGTCCACCCATTCTCTTGGGGTGAAGCCTTTTACTACTAGCCTAGCTTTATACCTTTCTACACTTCCATCAGCATGGTACTTTATTCTGTATACCCATTTGCAATCACTTGGTGCTTTATCAGGTGGTAATGTGGTTAAGGTCCAAGTGTGTTGGCCTCAAGAGCAGAAATCTCTTTATGTATAGCTTCTATTTATTTTACATCTTTGAATATTTGGGTATAAGATTGTGGTTCAGTGTGAGTATGAAGAGAATTTAAGAAGTTTTTGACTATAAATGAAGAAATGTTAGAGTAATTGAGGTACTTTGAGTAATGGAATTTAAGTGATTGCATAATTGGTGAATAATATTGGAAGTTGGTATTGATAGTCGATCTTGTAGTTTGATTGGTGGTTTATGGACTTTTGTGGATGTCCTCTATGCAAAGAGGTTTGGTGAGGAAAATATTGTGAGGTTAATTGATTTGGTGGTGAAGTAAAATGATTTGTGTCCATGGGATCAGTTGTGGAATGAGATGGAGAATTGGTTGAATTAGAGGTGGGATCTGGTGTTGAATCATTATAGTGAGGTGGAGAGTGATTGTTGATTGTTGCTAGTTGGGTCAAAATTGGGTGATGGTGATATGGATGGATTAGCAGGTGGAGAAATGAAGGTATTGAATGCGTCTGATAGAGAAGGTGTTTGAATGGGTGATGTTTTGTGTTTGGATAGATGGAATGGAAATATTGTTTCATGAAAAACAACATGTTTGCTGACAAATGGAGTAAGGGAGTTGAGATCATATAAGATGTACCATTTTTGAGTGGTTGGGTAGCCAAGAAGTACTGACTTAATGGCCCTTGGGGCAAAATTTTCAGATGTGTGTTGATGGGTATATGTTTGGAAGCCTATGACCCTTAGATGGTTAAGATTGGGTTTTGAATTGAATAGTAGCTCATAAGGGATTTTAAATTGGATGGGTTTAGATGGGGGTCTGTTGATCAAGTAGGTTGCAACCATAATGCAGTACCCCCAGAAATGAAGTGGAAAGTTAGCTTAAAATCTGATTGCTCTGACCTCCAGTAGTTGTTTGTGTTTTCTCTCCACTCTTGCATTTTGTTGAGGTGTGTATGGACATGAAGTTTGGTGTATTATTCCATTTGTTTGGAAGAACTCTTGTAGAGAAGCATTGAGAAATTCTAATCCATTATCACTATGAATTGTTTTAATTGAGATTTTAAAGTGGTTTTGAACATAAGAGTGAATGATTTGATATGAGAGGTGGCAAGGTGTTTTCCAGGTAGTAAATATACCTAAGTGTCCCTGGAATGGTCATCTACTACTGTTAAGAAGTATTTATAGTTATGAAAGGTGATTTGTTTGTAGGGTCCCTAGATCTCAATGTGAACAAGATCAAACAAAGATTGAGCATAAGAATCACTAGAATTAAATGGCAATGCATGTTGCTTTGAAAGTAAACAAACAATTATAGTATCATTGTTACAACTGACAGAAATTGGAAGACATGTCATTTGTTTAAGATTATGAAATGATGGATGACCGAGTCTTGAATTCCATAAGTAGGATTCATCTTTCTTGTTTGCAAGCAGGGTGTGATGATTGGAAGGGCTTTGATGGAGAATATACAGATCATTACATAGGGTGCCATGTGCAATCCTTTTATGGTGGTCCTGAAATAGCAAGACAGTGAAGTGAATAAAGCTGCAAGATTTAAATGGGCACCTAATTTACTAATAGATAGTAAGTTGAAGGCAAAAGAAGGAATGTATAGAACATAATGTATTGTGATGGTGGGATTAATTGTTACTGAGCCACATATGGTCACTTGAGTATTTGTTGCATCTGGGAGAGTGACAAAAATAGCAGGAGTGCAGTGTCTGATATTATGCATACGAGTAAGTGAGGTGGAAATGTGGTATGTGTCTCCACTATCTACAACCCAAAAATCTTTCATATGTAAAACTATAGAAGCTATTAAAGCATATTTTGTGGTAATGAGATGTGAGGCAACAAGTTTGAATGTACCGTCATGATTGTTGGGTTGCATACTAGTTGGTGCTTCCATTTGAGAATTTTGCGTCATAAGCACTACCTGGTTAAGCTGATTCTGCAGTTGATCCATCCTTGGATACATGGCCAATTTAAAACTGAGACCTTTGGTGCTTGTGGCTTGAGAATTTTGGACATTTTGGGTTTTTTCACCATTGTTGTTGTTGTTGTTGTTCCTTGGTGATTGACTGCCATGTTGATAGATTTGTAAGTCTGGCCATTTGGTTTATACTTGCCATAAAATGGATGTCCAATGGGGTAATCGACAATTTGGTAACATTCTTCCTTACTGTGCCCTTTCTTTGAACAATTCTTACATTAAACTCCTTTCTTGAATGCACTCCTTCTGACTCGACTTTGAATTGAGGATTAGGCTTATTGTATCTAGTAAATTTGTTGTATGGTTTGGGAGGTATGGAATGCACAGCAAGTGTAGTGGTAATTGTAGGACTAATAGTAACGCCTTCTCTTTGTTTTTCCTCTTGTCTTACCATGTTATATGCTTTTGCTACCGCTGGTAAGGATTCATGGGGAGAATTAGGCTTCTAGTGTTAGAATAACATTTATCTAGTCCCATTAGAAATTGAATGAGTCTTTTTCTGTTTTCACTCTCATAATTAACCTTACCATTTGTACAAGTGTATATAAAGGCACAGATAAATGGGGCTTCTAAAGCATCAATCTCATCCCACAAACCTTTCAACTTATGGTAATAGACCTCAATTGCACAGTATTCTGTTTGTGTTGAACAATGTCATTTGTCAATTGATAAATCCTATGGCCATCGAGTTTGGAGTAGTGTTCTTGTTATTCTTTCCACAATTCAGCAGCAGAATTGACAAAGTTTTGAGAATTACCAATTTGTTCTTCAACTGTGCTGATAATCCAAGAAATGATCATGTCATTGTTATGATAAGTGCATGATTCACAGCTTTAATGTCAGTCTTCTTGAGTTCACCAACAACAATCTTTGATTTGTTCTTCGCATTGAGTGCAAACATCATAAACCTTTCCAAACGCCATAGTTATCAGATCCACTTAATTTCTTCGAGATAAGAATTAAACTTGGATGACCATTCTAATGAAGGAACAATGGATGATTCTGAGAATTGATGTTTGTTGGTGTGGTCGGAGCAGTAGTGTCCATCGCCGGAGCCATTGGTTATTGATGAGATGTAGATATTCTGATTCAATGTAGGAGTCAGAGAATAAGGATTACAGTGTGATTCCGGTATAATGGTTGAGCTTTTAAGAGATTGATGAATTCAACCGGCAAATGTGGCCAGAGACAATGATCGGAGCTAATCACAATGTGTGATTATGGCTCTGATACCATAAAGGCAAATGGAATTGAGAGAGATTTAGGAAACTTTTGTGTATTGAATTGATGAAATTGAATTAAGTTACAAGAGTGAAGTAAATACAGCTATATATACAAAGCTAACTATGTAACTACCTTGACTATCTCTAACAACTTTTGTAACTACAGTAGAACCTCTATAAATTGATACTCGATAAATTAATAACCTCGATAAAACTAATAATTTGTCCGGTCCCAACTTGGGACCAGTACAAAAATGGACCTCAATCAATAAAATAATAAGATAATAACTTTTTTGAAATCACAGTGTATTTATATTGGTCCCAACGAAACTATAAATTAATAATTACTAAAATATTCCAAATTTTAGTAGAAAATGATATATAGTCACTTGTTTTTTGTAGAACTTTAAATTTATATTGAGTTTATCTATAAATCTCATCAAACTCGAGAATGTAATGTAAGAGTTTGCGCATTGTTTACTCGTATTGCAACAATAAGTTGTGAAGAGTTCTATCTTTAAATCATCCTCAACTTCGTTATCAGTCGAATTTTGAATGGTATCCGTCACAATTTCTTCATGTTTTGAATCTCATAACATTTATTATTTTCACTAGCATAATCTAGCAAGTAATTCACATCTATTTTGTGTTGATAATGCATACCGGTAATCAAGGTCTCATACTCACGAATGTCTTCTTCAAAATTTACATCATAAAACCTCTTTAAATTAATAAATTATTAATTTATCGATATAATAATATCTCGCTAAATTGATAAAATGTGTTGGTCCCAACATTATTAATTTATAGAGGTTTCACTGTATACAAAGTAAATATTTCCTTTCTTTCTTTATTACGTTACATTACAAATTACAAATTACATTACAAATACATTACAAATTTTCTTTTCTTTTCTCTTGTAACGTTTTTCTATTCCTTTATTAGAACTTGCACCATCCACATTATCGGGGAAAAAAATGAGTCATCATAATGCAAATCAGCTACATATCAGAATAAGTAACATTTGCAAGACTTTCAAGCACGTTGAAACGTATCCAAGTATTTTAGGGGGTGTTTGGCTTAACTAATATTTGATGGTTTTAGTTTCTTTAGTTTATTTTGAATACTACTAGAACGGTACTCGTGCAATGCGGCGGCGATCGTGAGTGATGAAGGCGGCGGCGATGGATGGCGCCGGTGGCGGTGGCAGCGGTGGGGTAGCGATTTGGTTATTAATGTCAAAGTGTTTGATTTAATGGGGGTAGTGTAGTTATTTTATGAGTTCCCCCTTTTTCACAGAAAATGGAGAGATGAATTGATGTATTTTTTGAATCCGGCGTCGGGACTGACGGGGCTCGAACCCGAGGGTTGTACGTTGTAGAGACAAAGTTTTTAATAATAAAAGCTTAGAGCTTTTCTTACTTTTTCTTTTCAAAAACCAAAAATTAATCCAAATACTATTAAAAGCTTATAAACTTATTAAAACAAAAACAAAAGGATGCTTATAAAACATAAACAGCAAACAAAAAAATTTAAGAATTTTATTTTAAGAATTTATAGCGATCTTGTTAAAAGCGAAATCAACAAAAAAAAAAAAACAAAAACAAAAAAAAGAAAAAAAAAAAAAAGAAAGAAAGAAAAATATTAAGGCGAAATGTAAAGCAAACAAGCCTTGAGTAGGGACAAAACTTTAATCCATTAATTTCTCAAACGTTGACCGTTTCTCACTTTTTTACTGTTCTGTATTTTTTTTTTGTTCTATGGTTAAACGTACGAATGCACCTAAATTAAAACAAAAACAAAAAATTCAATATTTATATTTCCGTCGTGTTTTAATTAATGTCGTCATGGATAAGATCTGCCATGAACAAAGCAGCAAAGCTGCCGAGGTACCGGGCAGCGCTATGTTCAGAGCCGTTGTCCGTACGTATACCGACACCATCGTCAACCATGCTGGAAATTCAGTTTCCGAGGCTGCCAAGATGTTTCAAGATCACATTGTATGTAACCATGATCATATTTAGTTATTTCTCATCTTTCATGCTTAGGATAAATACATTGCATTATATATAGATGAGTCATATGCCCAGGCAATGCGGCGGCAAATTGGCGATGGTGGTGGCGGCGCGGGATGGTGGTGGGCGGTGGTGGCGACAGGTGGCGGCGACGGTGGTGTCGAAAGAGGTGGCGGCGACGGGTGGTGGGGGCGACAATGATGGTGAATGTAAAAATAATGGATGTTGAAGGTGGTAGTGTAATTATTTTAAGGGTTGAGGGGTTTATGTTATAAATTATTTCATTAAGGTATTATAGATATATTGAGTAGAGATGTTTAAATTAATAAATAAAGAAGAGGGGTATTTTGGGTAGTTTAAAGTTGTAATTTGAGGAAAAGGAGGAGTTGTTGATGCTTTATATAATAGTAAGTATAAGTATAGATATATTTAGCCATGAAATATAAAACATTAATGTTTTTCTTAAACGGTCTGTTTTTGTCTATTGGATAATATTTCATATCATATGTCTTATGAGATTGTCATTCACAAAAATGAGGATTTAATTACGACCATTTGTTTATAGAGCGGGCATTGCCAATTTGTCACATTTTTTGATCAGTTTTTAATAGATGCAGCATAAATAGTGTAATGAAACATAACATTATTGTCATTGTAAAAATCAGACTAATCGGAATATACAAAGCTTCAGTGATGTAGCTAGAAGGCTCGAAGAAGTTTCTGTATCTTGTAAAGGGGAAGAAAGAGTTCAGTTGCTAAGAAAGTGGTTTGTTGCTCTAAGAGAATATGAGAAACTAGATGAAAGTCAACTTGAGAATGATCGAAAAAGTTTTGAGGATCCTCAGACAGTAATTGATCATAAGAATGTTACTCATGGGAAGCCGATTATGGTACTGTTTTTTCATTATATACTTATATATTGTATATTGTTACCCTTATAACTTGTGTGCTTATTTATAATTCGTATATAATCTCCATGGACGTTCCTATATATCTACAATATATACATTCTCTCTCGACAGATTCTATATTATGACCCTGATCTTGGTAATGTACCAATGAATTTCCGGGATGTTTTTCTTCAAAGTCAAGCTCTCGAAGGCATGACAATATCTATGGTAAGTCTAAGTCAAGAAATTCTCTCTAGCGTCAACAAATCATCAATACTCGGTGAAATTAGACCAACAATGGTTTTTCACTAGGACGACTTATACATATGTTCATGACTTCTTAATGAAATGTATGAAATGCGTGTGTATATTGTCATGGGGCTTTGCTCATCAACTTAAACAAAAATAGATCTTGAAATTGGTACATTGTTCTATTATTGTTTCCATACTACATTCCCATGATTTTTAATTAGGTTCACGTTTATGCTTGTCGCTAGTACATTAGCTAGACTTCTTTTTAATACCAATTTTTTTTTTCTTTTTGTATTTGCTGATATATGAAGTTTAACCGCAGGTTCACTCTTTTGTCTAAATCAGATTCTTGGAGAACCGAATGAGGAGGAAATTTTTCTACTGCACAATATATTTGGGTAACATTTTTCACAATTCAAATTAATTTGATCATGTTACACGATAGAGGGCATTAATTAGACTTTCCTGTTATGTTGTTTCTCTGGACATAGGCTGTGTCTAACAGGAGAGAGGGAAATCCATGATGCCATAGTTAAAAATATACAAGATCTGGCAAAAGCTTTCTCAGTTTATGATGGTGAAATGCTGGTAATATTATCACATACACTTTACACACTTTTGAATTTGGAGAAATAAATCTGACCCGAGCAGGTCAAAAGGGTAAACGGAGCAGAATAAGCTAAAATGTGAATGCATTGAAAGTTGCCCCGAATGTAACTTATTAATGCCTACAAACGCTCAGCTAAATCGTTTTGACTAAAAAATTTTATAATTCTCGTATTAATGTAGTTTTTGAATCATATTTGATACACTAAAAAGTTATTGAAAAGGTAAAAAAAACCTGCACGTTCTGTTTTGACCTGTCCTAACAATTACCCGTTTTGACCTGATCCCATCTTGACCCATTATCCAACCTGGCCATTTTTCAACCCCTATATAACAAGGTTGAATTCGAATATCTCACAACTTGTCCCAGGTCGGGAAGGAAGAATTGCTTCAATTTGCTAAAACTGCAATTACCGGGCTGAAAGTAACTGCTGATGTATCAAGGTCAGTGGGTAAATATGTGGCCTATTTTTTTACTTTTACTTTTGTATGAATGCTAAATGCTATGATATCCGATCCTTTGGTGACCTTCCCTCAGAATAGATTCAGAAATCTCACAAATACAACAAAGTTTGAATAGAATGAACTACCAAAAATCTGTTGATGAGAGTGGGAATTCTTCTGAAGCGACAGTTAGTGCATCACCAAGGGTAAGACATCCAGGACCTTAGATTTTGCATAGTTTCATATAACAAGAGATCCACCTGTAGATAGTGACTTATTATTTTTTGAAAAAATGCCCGTTTGTTTGAAGGATGCGAAAGAATTTGTAGCCCACATTCAATTGTGTTGCAGATTAAAGTCACTTTTATCAAAGAAAAGATTGTTAAAGAAAGGGGATACACCGGAGACTCATGCTCAAAAAGTACGGTGCATCTTAGTTGTCTTGTTTTGCTAAGTTTACTGCAACTATTGTTTCTTATTAAGAAACAAGAAATGGAAACAATCTTTGCAAAAGTGACATTGTTTGATTCTCATTCTACCGGTAATAGGGAGATGCCATGTATGGCCATGTCTTGTAGTCTGATTATTTTATTATTCTGCAGGTTGATAAATTAAGAGTTCTATTAGAATCTCTTTATAACTCGGCCTACAAAACTGAAAAGCGAATTTTAGAGCATAGGTATATCCGTCATTTCTTTCCCTTTATTTATATTGAAATTGTATGTGTCATGAAGAGAGTTAGATTTTATGTACAAAACTGAAAATCGATTTTTAGAGCATGGATACATATTCACCGCTTATTTGAAATTTGAGTATATATTATAGTCATGAAAGTGATTATCTGACCTTTATAATCAAATAATCAGGAGCAAAATATGTTAATTTAAAAATGAACTGATTACAAGATAATCTGTTTGAAAAAGCAAATCCGAACACCCTTTATTGATTTCAAAATATTGAACTAGTATACTTTTGACTTTCATCTCTAAAGTAAAATGATGACTTTTTTTGACCTCATCATACATCCATCACCAATCTGTTGGCAGGGAGCAGAAAAAGGAAATCCTTAATTTTCGGGTAGCAAGAACAAATGAAGTCAGCCAAATTGAGAAGGTGTTTGGTTTATATACAGTTCACTTATTATTGTGTATATATATATATATATATATATATATATATTTTGTTAGCTTACGCTAAATTTGGCACATTTCCATGTTTGTTCCATAAACAATTCGGATAATAAGAACTACTGGTTTTCCTGTTTATGCTAGCTAAATATTATGGTAATTTCCAGGATTTAGAAGCTGAAGTTAGTCTGATTGAAAAGCAAAGAAATGAACTTGAAGCTGAATTAAGAAAGGTAGTGTCTGCCATTTTCATTGACATTTGACATTTGACATTTCTATTTATAAATATGCAGTAAAACAAACAGTTGATCGGAAATCATGAGTGTCTGTATCATTATCTAAATGCTACAAGAGTGTGTTTATCGTTATCAGAATGTTACATTTGATTTGCTTTATTTATTAGGGAAAGGAAAAGTGTTACATCCGATTAGATTTCATGTTTAGGTCAATAGCACTTTGGCATCTGCAAATGCTCGTCTCCAAGATGCCAGGGAACAACGATTACAGTTTGATGAAGATAATAATGAGTTCCTTATATACTTAAAGGAAAAGGTGGGATGTTATTTTGACTTATAAAATTTAAGGTATATCAAATTTAGTGTATTTTCAATACGTATTATAGGGCTATATGATATACCCTTATATAAATGTTATCATTTAGGAAGATGAACTCTCAAAAACAATTTATTCGTATAGAGCAGAAGCAGATAGGTGCGACGCATTTATTCATTTTCTGGAAACTACTTGGGATTTCCAGTCCTCATTTGAGAAGCAAAGGGACAAGGAGGTCAAGTATGTTTATTGTTAAAAATATTTGTGTATGTGATATAACTTAGTCGATAATCGGACAATTGTAAGACTTATGGTTTATTCTGGCATGTTGAAGTGATCAACTGCAGAATCATGAAGCATACTTCATAAATGCGGCTACTAGTTCTTTTTCTACATTCAAGGTAGTACTATAAATTTGATGATAATCATTTTGCAGTCTTACTTGCATTTCACCGCTTATGTGACATTAATCTTATCAGGATCAACTGGAACCTGCTATTGCCAATCTAAGGAAGATTCTAGAGGGCTTGAACGGGTGTATATATTTCTGACTTGGAAACAGATATTTCACATACGCAGAAACATATGGCTTGGTATCTTTCAGCCCTACTAGAGGGCTTTTGTTATTATAGTTACGTTTTCGGTGAATGTTGATTGTACTTAGAGTTTTGGTTTGTGGTAGGTATCAATATATAATCGATCCGGCTGAAGAATTTCTGCAAGATGTTAAGCAGAGGGAAAGTTTTGAGCAGGAATATCTGGATGCAGAAGCCAAGGTGTTATTACACATCTGAATTTAAATACTATCCATGATTGATAATTTCCATCATACCTTACATTACCAGTTGAATCATGCAGGTTATTAACATCTTTCATGCAGTACAGAGCATTAAAGAGCTCTTTTACAGTACGATTGATGATGCTTCTAGGTAAGGTTAATTCGATAGATTAACTTCGATCATATTTGTGAAATCTACCAAATTTGATATAAAAACATGCATGTTGTTATATGCAAGTAACTTTGCAAAAATCAGCCAAGTTATTATGACATTCAGTACTTCTTTATGTTACACGCTCATTTAAACACCGAGATGGGAGTTTCAACCCATTTACTTGATTTGGTCTGCGTTAACTAACAGGTCCAACTGGTAAAATCAAATAATTAGCTTAATACGAAACAGGTCAAGTTGATAGAAAATCACGCAAAGGGTAAGGGGAATTTAATATCAATAATCAATCTCGTTATTATATTTGAAAAACTGGTTTGACCTGACCTTTTTCGACCCGTAACAAAATAACCCTGTTTGGACCTCAACTGACCGTCCCATTTGCCACTTATACCAAAAGGGTATTGGCTAATATGATGTGTGGTGGAATAGATAGATGTGATCATGTGAAGCATGTTATTGTTTCTTCCACCTGTTAACATAAGGTATTGCTTCTCTGATATTTCAAGTTTCAGTTTTTGCTTGCATAATTTATAGGTAGTTCTCTGAAAGTGTTTTTATACTGAAAAAAAGGGTAATTATTCAAACCTTTTGCCTGAAGTGGAGAATTTGCAGTGATTTTTTCAATCACTGCAATTATAAAATGGGTGCTTAGGACGGAATAAGAACCGGTTCAGTAATATTCATCAGAGTAGTAAAACGGGCGGATCTGGCAGTGTGGGGAAATTCTTTAATATGTTAAAATTTAGATACATGTTTAGCAACTTTTAACTATTATTACTCAACTACTGCACTGACCCATGTCCATACACATGAGTTGTGAGTTCCACATCTAGCATTTCTGCTAAATTTTTTGTGTATGTTATTCTGGATAGGGAAGGTGTTGAAGTGGTCAATGAGCTATGCAGTGCTATTGAAAGTATTAAACGTGACTTCAAAACTATCAAAAGGCCAATTTTGAGGATCGAAATCTCAACAAATGAGGAAGAGTTCTCCCCTGCAACAGGAAGTCCTCAAGGAGTTATAATACGGTCTCCTGGACGCGTCATACCAGATCTTTAAGTCCATCTTTACTCAAAAACTGATCAAGTCTCCGAGACAAAAACCATATATACCACTAGGCGGGTCACCTGAAAACTCCCCGTTATCAATCAAGGGGAATGATACCATATTTTCAGAAAACAAGCACCATAAATCACAAGTGTGGGAGTCTGAAAGGCCGCCACACATTGACATGACATTCCAACTTTCAACATCTAATGACAGAAAGTCAGTTGACCCTGATGTGGAACTGTCAAAGTCAACCTCGGAAATAAAGGCCGGTGAGTTCTCTACAAAAGAAGTTGTTGGCTGGCAATTCAATGAACCTGGGAATGAGCACAAATATGAGGGTAATGATCATAAACAAACTTGAAAGTTACCCGGTTGAAGACATTTTGATGTGTGAGAACCCATCCACATTGCAAGTGTATCAAAGTTGAATGTTATTTATCACTCCTTAGGAGAGGTAACAAGATACTAAATAGCTGGCTTGGTCCAGTTTGGGCGATGGGTCAACCAGGTTGGGTCGGGCTGGGACCTATTCAACCTGTTTCCCCTTTTAGCTACATACTCTCTGATTTGACCCATATGATGTATTAGGCGTAAGCCATAACCCAAGTTGTACCATTTTAATATTAATTTCTATATATATATTGCCGTTCAAAAAAATTTAATTTCCATATTAATTTTTACCAAAGTACCAATTTATATAATTTGAGTCGGTTAGTTAGTTATTAATTAGGTGTCGAGCAATATAAACACCTGTAATTAGGGATTAGGGGCTCTAATAACCGACTAAGATTTTCAATTAATAGGCCAAATCTCTTTCTTTTCTTAATGCTCTTGTGCTTTTTTTTTTCTTTTCTTTTTGTTCGTTGCATACAAGTAAGTATATCGCTGCATATTACCAATTCTTTAAGCTGTAGCTAGCTAACTATATCGATGATTTGACGTTAAAAAGTTTTTAACGTCAGATCGAATTTCATTCATTCGAGAATGAATATGGAGCAACAACTAGCTATGAGTAGTTTATCCACGTCATCTACCTTGAATTCAAATTGGCATACACAAAAAAAGCCTTTACTAGATATCATCATCCGTGACGATGTGTTAGTAAGCAACCTATTCATTCGATTACCAGCCAAACAACTTGCTCAAATGAGGTCCCTTTCTAAAACCTGGAATCATCTCTTGTCTCATCCCTCCTTTATCGAGTCTCATCTCGATCGTTCCAAGGATACCAACGATGCAATCCTTATGGTATTCGACGACTCATCGGTGAGTTCTTGTATGACAGTTATGTTCATCACGACTTTTCTCATGGCACTTGTTATAGCCTTTGTGTGGCAGAAAAGCATTCTG
>JAOXNX010000035.1:20686822-20702577 GCA_028566075.1 Solidago caesia | reverse complement strand
CGGACAAAACTTTAATCCATTAATTTCTCAAACGCTGACCATTTCTAACTTTTTTACTGCTCCGTAATTCTTCTCTGTTCTACGGTTAAACGTACGTATGCACCTAAAACAAAAACAAAAAATCAATATTTACGTCGTGTTTTAATTAATGTCGTCATGGATAAGATCTGCCATGAACAAAGCTGCCGAGGTACCGGGCAGCGCTATGTTCAGAGCCGTTGTCCGTACATATACCGACACCATCGTCAACCACGCTGGGAATTCTGTTTCCGAGGCTGCCAAGATGTTTCAAGATCACATTGTATGTAGCGATGATCTTATTTCTAACCTTTCATGCTTAGGATAAATACATTGTACGTACGTGTTAATATATTTAACGATGAAACATTAAAAGTTAATGCAATAATTAATGTTTTTCTTAAACGGTATTTTTTGTTTATTGGATAATTATTTTGGGACAGAGAAGGTACTTCGTTATGAACGAAAAGTATTTCATACTCCGTATATCATATATATTATGAAAACGACGTCGTTCACAATGGGAACTCAAACTCTTAGTCGTGGTTATAGAGCGGGCATTGCCACTTTGTCACATTATTTTATCAGTTTACATCGATGCAGCATAAATAGTGTAATGAAACATAACGTTGTCGTCATTGTCAAAATCAGACTAATCGGAATATACAAAGCTTCAGTGATGTAGCTAGAAGGCTCGAAGAAGTTTCTGTATCTTGTAAAGGGGAAGAAAGAGTTCAGTTGCTAAGAAAGTGGTTTGTTGCTCTAAGAGAATATGAAAAACTAGATGAAAGTCAACTTGAGAATGACCGAAAAAGTTTTGAGGATCCTCAGAGAGTAATTGATAAGAACGTTACTCATGGGAAGCCGATTATGGTACTGTTTTCATTATTTATATTAATTCTTTTATAATCTTCATCGTCGTTCCTATATATCTATTATTCATACATTCTCTTTTGACAGATTCTATATTATGACCCCGATCTTGGTAACGTACCAATGAATTTCCGTGATGTTTTTCTTCAAAGTCAAGCTCTCGAAGGCATGACAATGTCTATGGTAAGCATAAGTCAAGAAGTTGTTCACTAGCATCAACAAATTTGCAATACTCGGTGACATGGTTTTTCTCTAATGACGAATTATACATACGTTCATGACTTCTTAGTGAAGTGTATGAAATGCGTGTGTACATTGTAATGGCGTGTTGCTCATCAACTTGATTTTGAATAGAATTTAACAATTCGATAATGGGCTATTATATAACTCCTTAAACAAAATATATCTCGAAATTGGTACAATGCTCTATTGCTGTTTCCATACTACATTCCCATGATTTTCAATAAGGTTCATGTTTATGCTTGTCTCTAGTACGTACATTTGCTAGATTTCTTTTTCACTATCGCACAAGTTTTTTTTTGTATTTGCTGATTAATGAAGTTTAACCGCAGGTTCACTCTTTTGTTTAAATCAGATTCTTGGAGAACCGAATGAGGAGGAAATTTTTTTACTGCACAATATATTTGGGTAACATTTCTCACAATTCTAATTGATTTGGTCTTGTTACACGATAGAGGGTATCAATTAAACTTTCCTATTATGTTGTTGTTTCTCTGGACATAGGTTGTGTCTAACAGGAGGGAGGGAAATCCATGATGCCATAGTTAAAAATATACAAGATCTGGCAAAAGCTTTCTCAGTTTACGATGGTGAAATGCTGGTAATATCATCACATACACTTCACACACTTTTGAATTCGGAGTAACAAATCAGACCATTTACTTATGAATAGATAGATTTGGATATGTTGTATCGCTAACGGGTCAAAAGGGTAAAAGGAGAAGAATAAGCTAAAAACATGAATGCATTGAAAGTTGCCCAAAATGTAACTTATTAATGCATACAAATGCCCAGCTAAATCGTTTTGACTAAAAATTTTATAGTTCTCGTATTAATGTAGTTTTTAAATCATATTTGATACACTAACTAATTATCAAAAAACTAAACAAACCTGAACGTTCTGTTTTGACCTGTACCTAATAATTACCCGTTTTGACCCGATCCCATCTTGTCCCATTATCCAACCTGGCCATTTTGCAACCCCTATAGAACAAGGTTGAATTCGAATATCTCACAACTTGTCCCAGGTAAGGAAAGAAGAATTGCTTCAATTTGCTAAAACTGCAATTTCCGGGCTGAAAGTAACTGCTGATGTATCAAGGTCAGTTGGTAAACATCTGCTCTATTATTTTTACTTTACTGCTATTATTTTTATATAACTTTTACTTTTGTATTACTGCTAAATGCTACGATATCCAATCCATCGGTGACCTTCCCTCAGAATAGATTCTGAAATCTCACAAATACAACAAAGCTTGAATAGAATGAACTGCCAGAAATCTGTTGATGAGAGCGGGAATTCATCTGAAGCGACAATTAATGCATCACCAAGGGTAAGACAGCCAGGACCTTAGCTTTTGGATGGTGTTAATGTGTTGTATAACATTAATATTGCATTTACCTTCAGTAGACTGAACATTATGTAGTCCAACAAACCTGTTGACTTGACATAGCATTGAGCCAATGACATTGATGTCATTAAGTTATTTGGTACATTCTTGTGAGCCAAGTCCCAAAATATCATCTAAATCCTGTTCCAAAAACATTTATGAATATAATTTGACAAAGGAGGCATCCAATCAATTTAGAAAAAAATTTGTGAAAGTTCAATAGAACTTATGGGGATATAAAGAGATCCGCCCGATGTAGATTGTGACCTGTTATTTCTTGAAAAATGCGCGTTTGTTGATGCAGGATGCAAAAGAATTTGTAGCCCACATTCAATTGTGCTGCAGATTAAAATCACTTATCTCAAAGAAAAGATTGTTAAAGAAAGGGGATACACCGGAGACTCATGCTCAAAAAGTACAGTTCATCTTAGTTATCTTGATTTGCTAATTTTACGTCAACTGTTCATTCTTAATAGCTAATCAGTCAACATTAATCAGTCAAAAGTGGCATTGGTTGAACTCATTCTACCTGTAATATCACCTTACTTACTGGCAAGTTTTTTTGTTATGCTTCTTTATATTTAGCTTTAAGACCACTACTTTTCAAATATGATATGAATAATATATGAAGCAATCTTGGCAGATAAATTTGGAGAACACATTCTCGTACGTGTAGTTATGACTTATGATACTTTAAATTGCTATGAAAAATTGTCAAATAAGCGTGTATTTTACGTTGTGTTTTTTAAGCACATCAGAAGTTACTGGAGAAGCTTCTGTTTCATAGGGAGATGCCATGTATGACCATGTCTTGTAGTCATATGTAGTCTGATTATCTTATTATTCTGCAGGTTGATAAATTAAAGGTTCTATTAGAATCTCTTTATAACTCAGCCTACAAAACTGAAAAGCGAATTTTAGAGCATAGGTACATATTTGTCATTTCTTTCCCTTTATCTTTATGAAACTGTATGTGTTATGAAGAGAAGTTAGATAATATGTACAAAATGAAAATCAAATTTTAGAGCATGGATGCATATTTGCCGCTTATTTGAAAATTTGAGCATACGTTATAGTTATGAAAGTGATTATCTGACCTTTAGTATATCAAATAATCAGAAGCAAAATATGTTTATTCAAACATGGAAACTGATCATAAAATACTGAATTTGTATACTTTTGACTTTCATCTCTGAAGTAAAATGATGACTTTTTCTTGACCTCACCATACATCCTTCACCAATGTGTTGGCAGGGAGCAGAAAAAGGAAATCCTTAATTTTCGGGTAGCAAGAACAATTGAAGTCAGCCAAATCGAGAAGGTGTTTGGTTTCTATACAGTTCACTTATTATTGTATCCATATATTCTGTTATCTTGTGCTGAATTTGGCACATGTATGTGTTTGTTGCATAAACAATTTGCAAACTAAGAACTACTAGTGTTCCTGTTTTTGGATCTGCATAATATTTGATTCTTTGGTCATTTGACTTGCTATATTGATATATCGTCTGATATCATCTGTTCATCTAATAAAATCTAATCATGTTAGAGTTCTATCTTTCACAAAACATACGATTGCTAATGTTTCCAGTAGTACGTGAACAGATCACATAATTACTAGTTAAATATTATGCTATTTTCCAGGATTTGGAAGCTGAAGTTAGTCTGATTGAAAAGCAAAGAAACGAACTTGAAGCTGAATTAAGAAAGGTAGCATCTGCCATTTTCAATGACATTTGACATTTCTATTTATAGAAAAATATGCGATAGAACAAACAGTTGATAGAAAATCATGAGTGTGTGTATCGTTATCTAAATGCTACAAGAGTGTGTGTATCGTTATCAAAATGCTACATTTGATTTCTTTTATTTATTGGGTACAGGCAAAGTGTTACATCTGATTAGATTTCATGTTTAGGTCAATAGCACTTTGGCTGCTGCAAATGCTCGTCTCCAGGATGCCCGGGAACAACGGTTACAGTTTGAAGAAGATAATAATGAGTTCCTTATATACTTAAAGGAAAAGGTGGGATGTTATTTAGACTTATAAAATTCAAGGTATATCAAATTTAGTATATTTTCATTACATATTATAGCGCTTTGTGATATACCCTTATAAGAATGTTATCATTTAGGAAGATGAACTCTCAAAAACAATTTATTCGTATAGAGCAGAAGCGGATAGGTGTGATGCATTTATTAATTTTCTGGAAACTACTTGGGACTTCCAGTCCTCATTTGAGAAGCAAAGAGACAAGCAGGTCAAGTATGTTTTTTGTTAATAATATTTTTGTATGTGATATAACTTGTTCGATAATTGGAAAACCGTTAGACTTACGGTTTATTCTGGCATGCTGAAGTGATCAACTGCAGAATCATGAAGCATACTTCATAAATGCGGCTACTAGTTTTTTGTCTACATTCAAGGTACTATAAATCTGATGATAATCAGTATGCAGTCTTACTTGCATCTAACCGCTTGTGTGACATTAAATCTTATCAGGATCAACTGGAACCTGCTATTGCCAATCTACGGAAGATTCTAGAGGGCTTGAACGGGTACATTGTGATTGTTTTGTCATTCTTCCTCTGTCCATTTAAAGTGCCTAAGTATACAAGATCATGTATTGGTAGCAATCATGAATGCCAACTTATATATTTCTGTCTTGGAAAAAATATTTCAAATACATAGAAACATATGGCTCGGTATCTTTCAGCCCTACTGGAGGGCTTTTGTTCTGATAGTTACTTTTTCGGTGGTTGTTAATTGTAGAAATAATTGTCTATAACAAATAATGATTGTGCTTAGAGTTTTGGTTTGTGATAGGTATCAATATATAATCGATCCGGCTGAAGAATTCTTGCAAGATATTAAGCAGAGGGAAAGTTTTGAGCAGGAATATCTGGATGCAGAAGCCAAGGTGTAGTTACACATCTGAATTTAAATAGTATCTGGTTGATTTTTTCCATCATACTTTACATTACCAGTTGAATCGTGCAGGTTATAAACATCTTTCATGCAGTGCAGAGCATTAAAGAGCTCTTTTACAGTATGATTGATGATGCTTCTAGGTAAGGTTATTTTGATAGATTAACTTCGATCCTATTTTTGAAATCCACCAACTTCAATATAAAAACATGCATGTTGTCATTATGTAAGTAACTTGGCAAATATCAGCCAAGTTATTATGACAATTGACACCTCTTCATATTACACGCTCATTTTAACACCGAGATTCAAAATTTCAATCCATTTACTTGATTCGGGTTGTGTTAGCTAACAGGTCCAACTGGTAAAATCAAACAGTTAGCCTAATACGAAACAGGTCAAGTTGATAGAAAATCACACAGAGGGTAAGGGGAATTTAATATCAATAATCAATCTCGTGATCATATTTGCCAAAATGGTTGTTTAAAAAAGATTGCACAAAAAGTGCTTCAGGTTTGACCTGACCTGTTTTGAGCAGTAACAAAATAACCTGTTTGGACCTCAACCGACCGTCCCATTTTGTCATTTCTACCAAAAGGGTATTGGCTAGTATTATGTGGGATGGAAGAAAGGGATGTGAAGCATGCTATTGTTTCTTCTGTCTGTTAACATAAGGCATTGCTTCTCTGATATTTCAAGTTTTAGTTTTTGTTTCCATAATTTGAAAATTAGTTCTCTGAAAATGTTTTTATACTGAAAAAAAGGATAATTTTTAAAATTTTTTCCCTCAAGTGGTTAGTATCGGAATTTGCAGTGATTTTTCTC
Organism: Solidago caesia; assembly: GCA_028566075.1. Classification (NCBI taxonomy): domain Eukaryota; kingdom Viridiplantae; phylum Streptophyta; class Magnoliopsida; order Asterales; family Asteraceae; genus Solidago; species Solidago caesia. The sequence goes on along the minus strand of JAOXNX010000035.1, from coordinate 20,696,301 downwards.
AATCACTGCATTTTTAAAATGAGTGCTTAAGACGGAAAAAGGGCCGATTCATAGTTTTATCAGAGTAGCAAAACGGGCGGATCAGGCAGTGTGGGTAATGGGCACAACGGGGTTGACTCTTATGTGCCAATCCGACCTTTCAAGACGTAGTGGTTGAGTTCTCAAAGAAAATATATGAAATATGATTACAATTTCTAGTTTTAATATTATCATATAATTCTCTCAATGAAATGATTTAGTATGTTAAAATTTCGATATATGTTAAGCAACTTTTAACTGTTACCAGTCAGCTACTGAACTGACCCATGTCCATACACATGGGTTGCGAGTTCCACATCTTGTTACTTAAGCATTTCTGCTAAATGTTGTGTATGTTGTTCTGGCCAGGAAAGGTGTTGAAGTGGTTAATGAGCTATGCAGTGCCATTGAAAATATTAAACGTGACTTCAAAACTATCAAAAGGCCAATTTTGAGGATCGAAATCTCAACTAATGAGGAGGAGTTCTCTCCTGCAACAGGAAGTCCTCAAGGAGTTATGATCCTATCTCCTGGACGCGTTATACCAGATTTCAAGTCCATCTTTGGTCAAAAATTGATTAAGTCTCCGAGAAAAAGTCAAAAACCATATATACCATTAGGCGGGTCCCCTGAAAACTCTCCGTTATCAAGCAAGGGGAATGATACCGTATTTTCAGAAAACAAGCACCAGAAATCAAAAGTGTGGGAGTCTGAAAGGCCATCACACATTGATAAAGATGTATCAAGTCTCACCTTAAACATGGAGAATAAAACTTTGGAAGAAATGTCACCGGGCCAAGAAAAAAATTTGTATGAACGTTCTACATTAGACCTTGACAAAAAATTAGTGAAATTGGCTTTACAAAAAGAAACTGGGATGAACACAATGGCAACAGAAGGTGGACACGAAAAGTTATTTGAAACTTCTACAGGTAACGACGAAAAATTACCAGACTATATGAGGTGTCAAATGGGTGGGTCGGGTTTCTTGGGTCGCAATGTGTAAATTTTAGTATGGGTAGGGTTGTCCCAAATACCTTTTTATTTTTTTCGATTACCAATTTGTTTCAAATACGATTACAAAGTTCTTTTATCTAAACAATAACCTGATTTTATGAATAAACTTGAGAAGTTTTATGTGTTGGGTAACTGCATTCAAACGATACATAATCACACGCCAACAGAAATCTGAGTAGCACAAGTAGAATGGTAAAGAACACACATGATGAATTGATGATTATGCTTCAACTGATAAATATGATCAGTCTACCGTCACACTAGTTAGTCAAAGTTACACAAGAGTTGTATTTATAACCATGGTCTGTATCTTAAACTTAGCTCAAATCGACCCAGTCATAATTTAATGGCCTAATGGGGTTGGAATATCCATTTCTAGTAGAAAGTACTAGACTTTAATAAAGAAATAACAAAACTGTGCTTGGCAACAGAAAAATGCAGCTGGTACGATACGACAGATGATGTGAATGGCAAAGAATTCCGACTTTCAACATCTAATGACAAGAAGTCAGTAGACCCTTATGTGGAACTGTCAAAATCAGCCTCGGGAATTAAGGCTGATGAGTTCTCTACAGAAGAAGTTGTTGGCTTGGAATTCAACAAACCCGTGAATGAGCACAAATACGAGGGTAATGATAATGAGAAAACTTCAAAGTTATCCCGGTTGAAGACGTTTTGATGTCTGAGAACCCATCCACATTGCAAGGTGTATTAAAGTTGAATATCATTTATCACTCCTTAGTAGAGGTAACAAGATACTAAATAGCTGGCTGGCTTGGTCCAGTTGGATGATGGGTCAACTGGGTTGGGTTGGCTCGGGACCTATTCAACCTGTTTCCCCTTTTAGCTACATACTTTTTAATTTGGCACATTTGATGTATTAGCAGTAAACCATCACCCAAGTTGTACATTTGTAGTTGGATGATGTATTGCGTCTCCTTAACTCGTTTTCAATCGGATCGAAGTAAGAAATCGTGTTAAATCAGTTGAATACAATGTAGCTGTAATAACTACTATTAGAAACTCTTGCTACTATCAAACCCCGTTCATGTTTGGAACCAAAAATTATGTTAACTTTGAATTTGGATCCCTCTTGTGTATTGAACAAGAATCCGATTGACGAATTTCGTATTTTGATATGTGAAATACAATTTAGATATTCATATTTTGATATTAAAAATTTTCACCCAAGTATCTGCATTATTTATTTAGATCGAGTCTTAGTTTTTGAATTTTGAATTATTATCATAAAAACTATTACCCTTTTACCTTAATATTGGGTAAGTATCTCGGAATATATCTAAGTATGACGAAAAGTTTATAGTGGGTTTATTGTGTGTATCAAATTTTAAAAATGTTATTATTTTATACATCCAACCAATTAAAATCTTCTAAATTGATGACATGGATTCGATGTGGCCGCACCCTATATGGACGTCACGTTTACCTGGATGCATAAAATACGTAACACCCCGATTCCCAAATAGGTAAATAAATGAATATTAATTGTATTTATATGCTTGAAATAATTTCCTTGTTGTATTAATAATTAGTGAATGGACTGTTATAGTTCGAACCGGATATCTAAGTGTCATCGGGTGTGACTTTATAGACTCACGTATATTCCGGACATATATTTATTTGTTATTTGTGATATGAACATATCCCAACAGTTTTGTCCCAAAAGCTTTGTGTGATATCGTGCGTTGACAATGGTGATTGCGAGGTGTGAGTGATGGAAAATTATGGGGTGGCTACTTCCTGGGTGAAACGCCATGTAATTTCAAATTATGAAGGTGATGATATTGTTCCAATTGGATTCACTTTAAACAATCAGTTTGTGTTTGGACATGGTATTCATCTAGCATTGCACGATCCAGAAGCATCCACATTAGACGTTTTAAGAATGCGAGACCATTTCGCGGGGTAGCCAAAGTTGTTAAATATGTTGACAGTCTCGTTTGGGTAACACCCTCTAAATGTACATGATGATCTCAAATGTACGTGGCTTTAACTGCAATCCTAGCAGTTAAAGCTCTGAATTGTAGCGTCTATTTTGTGATTTTTGTTTGTATTTCTAGACTGTTCTGTTGGGGATCTCTAGCGTCTTGCTAGTTGATCCTTTTAATATAATCTTATTCCGCCGTTCAAAAAAAAAGGCAACACCATAATTAACTATCTGCTGCTCTTTTTTTTTCTTTTTCTGAACGACTTGGTTTAACAAAAGTATCAATTTCTAGTTTAATACTTTAGATACTATTTCAATTTGTTAGCATGATGTATTAGAAACGATGTTTATTTTGTTGTTTAATTTTATATCGTGTTAGTATGCTATGTCTGAATTGCGCACGTACTGAGAAGATTTACGATCGTTTAATATCTGCTCATGCTATATATTTTTTCTAAACTAAGTTTGGTGGTATTTCTATTCTAGCTAGGATCTCTTTCACTCGAGAGACGAACATAGTACCATCAGTGAATTCGGGTACCCTAATCTCTCAAGTCGCCTCTTGATTTGCCTAAAATTGATGAGTAACCTCACTTGTTTATTGGAAAATTAGTATTAACCATTTATTGAAAAAAGATAAATTAATTTCTATTTTTTTAAAACAATTTTCCCTTTTCATTTTGATTTCTTTGATCTAATATGTAAAATGATTTTCCTATTTACAGTTCCCCACAATGTATTATGTACATATTCTAGACAATAATTTAAAGAATGTTTTCTAACCAATTTGACCCCATTAGAAATTGCTCGTATTCTTGATTATAAATCCCTCAATTCTTCCAACAATTATTGTTCTAAAGTTTTATGAAATCTTGTACAAATCTTGAAATTCTAAACTAAAATTTCAAGAAATTAATCATATATTGACACCAATGTTTGATGTTTTTGTCATGACCCCAACAATTTCTCGAGAGTAAACAGAATTAAGCCAAGGATATATGATGAACAATATGAAGCATTTACACAAACAATCACATACAAATCATAAAAGAGATGAAGAAATGCCAAGTATTCAAACCCCACCATACTCACCAAAATCATATAAACAACATCCATCATCTCCAAGACCTACCTTAAATTACATCTTCTACGAACAACGCTTATTCTTTATCATCCTTGGAATCTTGATCGGTTCGTTTATCTTCATATATCAGCCATCGTTATTGGCCATTTCCACCACCACCATTGATACTATTCATCACCATGCAATTCCCTCGATGCCTAGATCAATTTCCATCTCCCACCGTGAACATGCCACCTTCCATCGTCGGGTTCCTGTTGGTATTATACGTAGGAGGATGCGGACGGTGGTAACTGGTGGAGCAGGGTTTGTGGGTAGTCATTTGGTTGATAAGTTGATGGCCAGAGGTGATGAAGTTATTGTGATTGATAATTTTTTTACTGGTAGGAAAGAAAATGTGGTGCATCATTTAGAAAATCCTAGATTTGAATTAATTAGACATGATGTTGTTCAACCAATTTTATTGGAGGTTGATCAAATCTATCATTTAGCTTGTCCTGCTTCTCCTGTTCATTACAAATACAATCCTATCAAGACCATCATATCCTTTTCTAAATCTTTCTTGTTATATATTCTTAATTTCATCAAAAATATGCTCTTGACATAGAGTGTTATATATGATCAAACCGGCAAATGTATGTACAAAACTAAGGTTCTATGCACTAATGTTATTTCTTTCCGTTGCATTACATGGTATCAGATCGAGTCTAACCTAATGTTTCTATGACTTACCGGATCTAATCGTAACCTAAGGTTTCTCTTTACTTAACATTATTAATTATGTGCTTTTAGTGATCTCTATGTTGCTTTCTTGATGTTCCTTAAAGACGATATAACAAAGACATTAGATAGCTTTGACTATTTAAGGTTCAATATAGAGCTTGTCTGATTTCATGATTTGGATATCACCACGACAACTTCCACACTGTCTTTTTTTTCTTATTGTAGTATTTTTATTACACTTAGCCTAATCATCCATATATTTCTGAAAATTTAAATAAACTGGCATGAATTTGTTTAAAGTTGAAAATATTATGTCTGACCTTAAAAGTCAAAGTGTAATTTAACCGGATTTGATGGGGGGCATAGTTTATATATGCTAAAAGAAACTCTTTTCATGGATTTGAGCTTTTCAAGCTAAATGTAGTCTTCTTTTAGAGCTTGAATTATTTAAATTATGGTATCCTTGACTTGTGCAATTACAAGACAAATGTGATTGGCACCCTAAACATGCTGGGACTTGCCAAAAGAATCAATGCAAGGTTCTTGATTACAAGTACAAGTGAGGTTTATGGAGACCCTCTTGAGCATCCTCAAAAGGAATCGTATTGGGGACATGTGAATCCGATAGGTGTTAGAAGTTGCTATGATGAAGGGAAAAGAACAGCTGAAACATTAACAATGGACTATTTTCGAAACGAAGGTGTTGAGGTGATTTTGTGCATACCAATTAACCTTTTGAGTTTTGTTACACCCCGGCCTACCTTTGAAAACCTCTGAAAGAATACTAGCTGAGAGGTTTTTGCAAAAACAAACACCACCTTAGTTGCAACTTCTGTTTACACTAGAATTTTCATTTTGCAGGTTCGTATTGCACGCATTTTTAACACATATGGTCCTCGGATGTGTCTAGATGATGGTCGTGTCGTCAGCAACTTTGTTTCACAGGTAAAATTTTGCATGCTAAACAAATTTCCATAAGTAGTAAAGATTTTATGTAGACAATTTCATTTTGCAGGCCATTCGTAAAAGACCCCTGACTGTTTATGGTGATGGAAAGCAAACCCGGAGCTTTCAATACGTTTCAGATTTGGTACACAATTTTTTATTTTATTTTTTTGTATAAACATATCCACTGATCAAGTTTTCAGCCCTTCTGTGTTCCAACATTTGTAAATTATTGTAGTATTTCCGTTTAACCCTTGGCGGATCTTGTTCATATGAATTTTCGTTCTAGTTCTTCGTAGAATGTTATAGGTGGATGTTTTAAATTTTTAGGTTAACGGACTAATGGCACTCATGGAAGGCGAGCATATTGGGCCTTTCAACTTGGGCAATCCAGGAGAGTTCACCATGTTAGAGCTCGCTCAGGTTTGCAACAGGCCTTGTGTATATAGCCAAGTATTAGTCATTTTAGCCTAATACAATAGATAAGTACTCTTGGTGCACTATAAGGTAGCAAAAATTTTAGTCTAACACAAATAGCGATGGTCCAAGATTTTAGACACGTGTATATACACTATCATGATCAACAACAAAAAATCAGGAGATGCACTATATATGTATTTAATAACGTACAACATTTAATTTTTGAATATCGTAAGGCATTGACCATGTAGCTCGACCGTTGACCCTTGGATACAACTAAGGAACCTCAGTGCGTCCGGGATTGAGGATTTGAAGGCAACCTTTTAATTAGGCTAAAACAATTGAGAGCTTTAGTGTAACCATTAATGTACAAGCTATTAGTCACCCACACCTGGGTCGCCCTTTAGCTTTACAGTATAATTATGTACCTCTTTTATCTCTTTCGCTCTTTTAGGTGGTAAAAGAAACTATTGATTCGCATGCTAGAATAGAGTTCAGAGAGAACACCGCCGATGATCCTCAAAAAAGGAAACCGGATATTAGCAAAGCAAAAAAACTGCTAAACTGGGAACCAAAGATAACACTCCGAGAGGGTCTGCCACAAATGGCGTCTGACTTCAAAACTCGAATCTTGAAAGAAGACGAAGAAGGGGAAATTGACAAATGAGAAAATGGCTCAACCTGAAGTTCCACATGTATAGATTTAACAATCTGATATTTAGAAGAAATGTCACCATTAATTCTTGCTCTTGATTAAGAGGTTAGATCGATCGAACAGGCGTTAGTTATTTGTACATCTATATATATATGAATCTTTTTTACTCAAACCCTTTTTAGGATGGCTTGAACAAGTGAACAAAACGTACTAGATGTCGATATATCATTGAAATTAACGTGATTTCAAGTTTTTGTTAATGTGACCTTTTCTTTTGCAACTCATCATATATTCAGTGAAATACTGAATACTTGGGTGCGAAAAATTTTTTTCACTGAAAACTTAATTTAAAACACTTTAACTTAAGCCTTTTACTTCTAAAAATTTTTTTCTCACTAATTAACATTTTCAACCACTACACTACACCTTTTCCAACATGTTATTATTAACTAGAAATCGTACCCGTACGATATCAACCGTAGTTGACTTTTTAAATTTTAAAATATTTGTAAATTTAAGTTAGGAGTATAAAATATTTAAATATAAAAATAAATAAGTAGATTAAATATATATAAATATGGAAATGTTAAAAAATTTAAAATTTAAAACATTATTCATCTCATTTATAAAGGAGTATAGATAACACATTTAAATTGTAAAACATCTCTGTGGTCCATTGCACACTTTTCATCCCTGCCGTTAACTTTAATAGCAAATCATCCCTGTGGTAGGAATTTCGTCAGGGATGATTTGCGATTAAAGTTACCGGTAGGGATGAAAAATGTGTTTTTCAATGGACTAAATGGACGTTTTTTGCACTTTACCCAAAATACAAAGAGAAAACATTGTTTTATTTAGAGGGCTCCAATAGTAACGTACACCACTTCTCATCAGTTTTGTCACATCAACTCCACATCATCACTTTTAAAACTAATATCAAACGTCAATACCAACAATATTTCATCACTTCCTAATCACTTTATTTTTTGTATCGTTATCCAACCATTTATCAAATTAAAATAAATAAACTAACGGCTTCGATTGGTTGGGGACCCACAACCCCTCGTCTCTCCCTCGTCGGTTAAGCGACAGAGGGAACCGATTTCAAAAAACAACGAGACGTTGCCTATGATGTCGGTTTGAAGGAGCAAAGCGACGAGCGTCGACAAGCAACCTGAATTCACCGTTTGGGAGCCCTCTTATAACTAGACAATGACTCAACGAGTGATCTCAAGAAAAGAAACATCTATTACGCTCACCTTATAACTAGACAACGACTCAACGAGTGATCTCAAGAAAAGAAACATCTATTATGCTCACGTACATATCTTTAACTGAACGACATGTCTCTTTACATATTGTATCACATTTTAGGATTTTACTATTTTCTAAGCTTTGTATTTCGTAATGCTATTTTATTAAGTGAACGACATGATACCCTTAATTTCTATATTTAATAAATGGTAACACTATTCCATTTAAGGTTTTTATTATAAAAGTAAAATACTCAAAATAATAATTTATTTTACCTTTTAAAAATTTGGAGTGTTACATGTATGTACTTTAACTTTGATCATACAAGGCCGGCCTTATAAACCTATAAAATTAAACATCCGTTTTGGGCCTCCAAATGTCTAGGGCCTCATTTTTTACATAATGGGCTTAATGTTTTATATTTTGTATATTTAGACTTAATGTTTTGTGTATATTTTACCCTTCCAGTTCCAGCTTTCCTTTTTTTTTTTTAAAAGGAGGATCGACAGAAAACTCACACAGCCTTAGTTTACTTTGTATGCTAATAAACTAGGTTCCCAAAATTGATCTCGCTTAAGGCCACCAAAAATCTTGGGCCGACACTGTGATCATATTGTTATTTTTTGTATCCAACTTGGCTTATTTTTGCTATATATTGTGTGAATTTTTTTTTAACCTAGATGACTTGTCACATCAGTCGTGAAAAATAAAAGTTGAATACATACAAATATACAATAAAGGTTTTAAAGTTGGATAAACACGATAGCAAAACAGGTAAAGTTAGTACATTTTCATGTACCGCTCAAAATACATGTTTTCAAATTGTGGTGTACAAACCTCATACACTTTATTTGCTTTCGTTGTTTAAATTGTACTAGATTCTTATAACTTATTGCTCAAGATTCTACTAAAAACATATGAAATAAAATGCATACATGATTAGCTAGAAATAGTTCTACTTGTAAAATTCGATGACCCAATAGTTACATGCAGAACATTTCTTTTCAATTCCCCCAAATCCAGCTTCTTTAGCCAAGGCAAGAAATTCTTCTTCTGTGCGCTCCTTTCCTCCAGGATTTTGTGTCATCATCAAAGCGTCCGCTTGGGTGTTCATTTTGACGGAAGTGCTTGTATCGGGTAAGAAAGGAAGAACCTTCTCTACTATAATAACCTTCCCATCACATGGCAAAACCTTGTAGCAGTTCTTCAACAACTTCACACAATGTTCATCATTCCAGTCATGTAATATCGACTGTGAAATGATTCATATATATTCATTAAGCATAACGCGCGGTTCATAATTTAAATCACATATAAATAAGTTTGAGCCAAATAATTACTATACCTTCATAAAAATGGCTTCACCTTGTGGAACCTCTTGAAACATATTCCCTCCAACATGCGTTACACCTACACTT
>JAOXNX010000035.1:20671533-20681910 GCA_028566075.1 Solidago caesia | reverse complement strand
ACCTATGTAACTCACCAACTTTATGTTGACCTTATTTAGCATGTATTTCAGGTAATTAATTGTTAAGCCTGGATATGAAATTCTATGTTGGTTGCTACTTGAAGATTAACAACCCTTGTCATGGCTATAGGAAATGTTCCTCCAAATTGCAACCGAAGTCATGAAATTTCAAACTACGTTATGCTTTCCAAAGACGATGTTTTCTTAAATACTGTATTTATCGATTTCCAAACAAACAATGTGATCTTTATTATATTTTAAAACGACGTGTTTGAAATCGTTCATTATATATCTTGTGTTGTGATATTGTTGAAGTCACGCTCCCTCGGTATGTCACATTTTGGGGGTGTGACAGATATGTGTGTAGCATATTCATTTAATATATGTAATGATATGTAAAGATGTTTCTATGGTTGGATGTAAAATTAAATGATTTAAAGGATTTGTAAGGATACGATGAGGCAGATTATGTAGCGGCTAAGACACCTAAAAATGCACCTAGCATTGGAGAAAATCTAACTCAATTGTAATATCTCATACCTCTTTCGCTTTTCTACATGTCCACAAACAATGTTCGACGGACTTCATATACTCATACAAATTGGGCATCAATAGCTCTCTTATCAAGCTCCATGTGAACTGGAAGTCTAGTGCTCTCCAAATGAACACTCAAATCTTTTTAGGAATAATCTTGTTCTTTAGTGTTGAAAACTTGAAACATTCAAATAAATTTATCAATTTTAAAAGAAATAAATTGGATAAAAGTCTCTTGACAAGTAGAAAATATGATTAAGAATCCAAGCAAAGATAAAACTTATCCAAAATGATAGTGAATTAAAATAAACCATTTTGTTTTCTTCAAATCTAAATCTTATATATAAAGAATAGAATGACCTAGTGTAATTAAAATATCTATCACTAAATGAAGTCGATGATCCTGGTTATATTACTTCACTATGTTCACTTTGTAGTTTGTACCAAACTAACTCTATCTATCTACAATAAACTAAATAATATTTAGCAGTTCTTTTAATCAAACGACAAAAAGATGTAATATACCCATAGATAAAAATACTACATATTTGCACGCACGCTTAAGAAGCCAATCGATTAATGCTCTCCACAGACCGATAATTTCTTACTTAATGGATAATGTCTAATCTAATTTTAGGATTTGTTTGGTTGATTATTTTTGGATTAAAGTAATGGGTTTAACATATATAGGGATGGCAATAAAACCCGAACCCGACGGGGAAACCCGATATCCAAATAAATCGGGGCGGGTCGGGGCAAGCTTATCGGGTCATGGGTCGGGTTTCGAGGCAATTATCGGGTTTCGAGGCAGGGACCGAGTCATGCTTACCCCGACCCGACCCAAACCCAATAATATATATATTAATTATATATATATATATATTTAATTAATTAATTAAACATATAAATATAAAGTTGCCTCATTTCGGGTCGGGTTTCGGGTTTTATAATGGGGATCGGGTATTGGGTCGGTTTTGGGCACTATTTTATCCCCGATGGGGATCCCCGATAAGATACCCGATGGGGATCGGGGCGGGTTCGGGTAGTGGTTTTCTTATCGGGTTCGGGTTCGGGTTTACTACTACCCGCCCCGAACCCGCCCCATTGCCATTCCTACTGGTACACCTTATAGATAAACATCGACATTGTACTACTAATAAGTTATAAAGTAGTGCGTATATAGCAATAGTAACTAGTGGGTAACTGGAACTGTACTTGGACTGAACCGAATTGTCTTGTACTAAAACTGTGTTGTAAGACTATAACTGTAACTGTAACTGTAATGGTACTTATTATGTACTAAGATTGTAACTAGTCGGAACTGTAATTGTCGGGACTGAACTGTAACTGAACTGTTGAATGTTGTTATTACGATTACTATTACTACATACACATGAATATAATTGATTGGTAGGATGCTCTAGATGTGGTAGGTTAGCCGCTGGTACACCTTATATATAAACATCAAAAGTAGGCTACTAATAGATTATAAAGTAATGCGTACGTAAAAGTAGTAATTGAGAAGTGTAACTGTGCTGAACCGAATGATTGAACTGTAACTGTATTGAACTGTATCTGTCGTGCTGTAACGATATCTGTTGTTATGATACAGAACTATAGTAAGGTTGCAGTGTACCTGCGTAATGCCACAATGAGATCATAATTTCTCCGTAACATAAATTATGGAAAAGTATAATTTGCTATTAACTCCTTGTATCGGAGCCTAAGATATCTACGAATAGCGCTATTTAGGACATGTCAGTCCTCACTTGCAGAACTGGCAAGTGCATAGTATCTGATTATGCCTGCGTATTGATCATACGTGGTTGAACTAAATGTGTTGTGGAACTGTAACGGCCAGGCTTAGCAAATTGAAACTCTCATCTCTATAGTTATATTATTAGTGTATCTGTTTATTGTACACTAATTTTTATTGTGCTACATTGATATCAACTGAACTTGATATCTGATTGCAACATTATTGTAACTGTTATACCTGGCTAATGGACTGGGTAAATTAAGAACTGAACAGATGACTGTATAGCGGTAACTCTTTCGAACTCAAAACCTGTAACTCACTCAACTACCTTCGTAGTTGACACTTGATTCATGTTTTTCAGGTAATCAGTAGTAGGCTAAGTAGCCAAGTTCTCTAGTTTTCAGAGATTGGATGACTTCTGAAGCGTATCTGTCGAAGCTCTCTTTTGTGTCTATATGTAACTATGTTTGTAACCTTTGTAACCGAATGGACTGCGAATAGTCTTGTAACTTTGTAACAAACGTTGTAACAAATATTATTAATATTGTAATGTTATGATGTGTTGTGATATTAACTGTTGAATATGTACTGTGTATCTGCACATCTCGTGTATTCCGATTTAGCAGGGTGTGACATATCGGTACACGAGAATTTACTCAAGTTCATATATTTATTTTGTTTACAACACATGAATATGAGACAAACTGTTTCAGGCAAATTTTCGTTAAGTAATTTATACCCAATTATTTTATTTGGCAAATGGTTGATGATAATGGACTGTCTACGTACAATGAGACATACCCAACTCATTTAAAGGTCACGACTATGGGGTATGTGGGTTTGAACCGGAAACCTTGTGCTACGTGTGACAAAAAAATGACCCTACTTATTACCAACTGCACTACACGGCATTAGCATTTGTACCCGGTTCCTGAAAGTATTACTCGTGCAACTATTGTAATTGAACAATGAATATGTTTTAATGGGTCTGTGTACGAAACTCAATTATAACGTCTTTCTTTTTGTAATCATTTCTTACTGTATTATTTTTTATCAATAATTTTTTTTCTTATTGTAATATACATACTTGGTTTCTATAGTTCATCATATATAATTGTATTATAAAGAGTGTTTTATTTCATTTACAGTCAAATATTATTGTTGTAGATACATCAGTTTTTCTATAATAAGTTGTTAATTAAGATAAGATTTGTAAAAGTTATATATAAACACGAGAGTGATGTTTCTATATGCAAATTGTATTACATCATTTATTTATGTTTATATATATGTGCTTTTTCTTTTAAAAAAATGTATGCTTATTTGAATGTGGAACATGATACCGATCAACATGCTAACTTGTTTATTTAATAATGTCTAATATATTTTTAATTTATTGCTAAGATCATATATTAGGAGTGACAGGTACTTGCATGCAAGGTTGGAGAACTCGTGACTCGGGATCGGATCGGCGAAGGGGGGAGTCAGGATTTTTTGAAAACTCGGGATCGGATCGGGGAGAAATCGGATTGGGTTTTTTATATATAAAAATAATAATTTGTGAAATTTTATGTAATTGAATATTAAAAATATATAGTAAACTTCAAGTACAGGGACTTGAAGTGTTATTATAAGAAAGATGTTGTAAAAAAAGGGTCATTTGGGCTATTACTTAAACTTTGAGGGGGAAAAACTATAAATCCTAAATATATATAATAGATATTAAAACCCTAGCCACCAAATCAAGTTACTTTCTCTCTCTCTCTTCCCCATATTCATTTTTCTCCAGCCACCATCACCGGCTACCATTTCCGGCGACCATCACCGGAGACCGTCACCACCGCCACCATCAGCTATTTCTTCTCTTTTTACTCCATCTCCAGCTATTTCTTCTCGTTTTCCTCTATTTTCCGACCATTTTGACCGTTTTTAACCTTTGACCGTCGTTGACCGGCGTTGACCGATTTTTGAGGCCGATCCGGCTAAATCGAATCCTCACCCCGCCGATCCCCGAGTCGATCCCGAGAAATCGGCCGGGATCGGCGATTTTTACAACCGTGATATATATATATACCATCAATTTATCTCATTTTTTTTTTACATACTCTACACATTTTAAACACCATATTCACGTAAAGTCCTTATTTTTCCAATGAGTTCCTTCGAAGAAGTCAATAAACTTTGTGAAGTTCTTGTAAAATTCGCCGAACTAGTAACTACTTTAGCTGTCAAAGAAGAAAGAGAATAACAAAGGCAACACGAAGCCAAAAGTTCAAACCGACAAAGAACCAAACGACATAGAAGATTAACCCGAGAGGCCGTGTTGCGGCCAATGAGCTTGTAAACCATCACCATTTGTATGAAAAACACTGGTACATCAATAAACAATTTACAAGAAGATAGAAAATAGTTTACGCGAATAGTTCAAGATATCAAAAATGGGTTTAATCACTAGAATGTCAACATACTTTTCACTTTATACACAGTTGCCCCATGAACTTTTTTATTTCACTGGTTCCCTAATGAACTTTCAAAATTTGTTGACATATGCTCATCGTACTTTATTATTACCATCAAACTTTTAAAATTGTTCAGATATGTTCATTAAACTTTCGAAATTTATACATATATATGGTCACTAGATAATTCAAATTTTGATGACTTTCTAATAACCATATGTGACAAATTTTAAAAGTTTACGATCATTTTTAAGTAAATTTTGAAAGTTTGATGAACAACCAGTGCAATAAAAAAGTTTGATGTACATATTTGAACAAATATGAAAATTCATTGGGCAACCAGTGCAATAAAAAAAGTTCATGGTACAACTGTGTACAAATTGAAAAGTACATTGACATTTTAGTGATTAAACCCATCAAAAACTTCTCTCAATAACAATTTTGCATACTTTCGAGCTGAACCCAATTGTACGGGCCAAAGCTCCATTTACAATTTTAATCAAAAATGTACCGTTGTGTTCCGCCAATCGGTCTACAACATCCATGTAGACACATTAGATAAATACTTACAAATAGATGAAAAAATGGCGTAAGAGAGTTTGCAAATTTTTTGCAAGTGCATGTACGCATTGGGCATACAGGAATTGTCCAAATGCATGGAAAGACCAATTTACTAGAGGTTATAAAGTTTATCCAACAATCTTGCTCGAAGTAGTCGCTTCTCGTGATGTTTGGATTTGACATGCCTTTTTTTGGTGTTGCAAGATCTAGCACTAAGATAACGTTCTTCAACAATTTCCATTGTTCCGCGACCTAGTAAATGACACGGGTCTTTCAACATGATTTTAGGTAAAATAGCACATCGTACGACCATTGGTATTACCTCGCCTATGGGATTTATCGAGAGTAGGCGGCGTTTGTCAAAAGTTTTTCCTCACCACAAGACAATAAACAAAAGTTATTTAAAAACATACAAGATAGTTCATGCAAAGATGCTAAACAAGCACTTGGTGTCTTTCAAGGTCGTTGGACAATTCTGCAACAAATGACAAGACCATGAAGCGAAAACAAAATAAAAAGAAATATGTACACATAATCATAATACATAATATGATAATCGAGGGAAGAGAAATTAATATATGTCTAGTCGATGAGTGATATGTCACTCCAACTAACACAACTGCATGATCATTTGCCAAAAGATGTCAAATACGTCTTGAAAGAAGTGGGGAACTGTGCCATCGAGATACTCATCACTTGTTCAGATCTTACAAAGCATGTTTGGCAACTCAATAATAGATAGATTTTATTAAGATATGTTGTTAATTATTTCTTTTTAATTATTGTATTACATTTTATTGTCTTTTTAATTGTTGTATTTTTTTATTTTCTTTTGAACTACTTTTTTTTTTTAATGTAATGGACTGTGTTTTTTAATTATAGTAATCTTTAGGGTAAATTACATTTTTCGTCCCTGAACTTGACCCGTTTTTCACTTTCAGGACCTAAACTCAAAAAATTACAAAAAATGTCCTAAAGTTGGCATTTTTTTGCACTTTTGGTCCACGCGCCCCACGTGAGAAACATGTGGGGGTATTTTCGTCCTTTACAAATTTTCTTCCCCATCTAATGATATAAACACAGATCTGCACCCATTATCATCATCATCATCATCCCAGCATAATAATCTCTAAAGTCTAAACATTCAAATCCAAATCATGGATATGTCCCAAAACATGAGAACAAACTCATACGAAGAGTTTATATACAACCCACCTCCACTGCTGCTCTGACCTGAAGTTGCATCTTGTATACAACAACATCCCAGATCTGCCACCATCGCCTTGAACCACCAATATCACTGTCTACCACCAATGTTCGTCATTGTAACCGATGTCGCCGATCTCGTTGAGGATTAACAAAATAAGAAAGTCACCAACCTTGTTAAGATTAACAGTGAAGTACAGCGACGGAGATGGGTGGCGGTGATTGGGCGGCGGAGAAGGAAGCACCACTTGAGAATATATGTAATAATTATATGGGTTTTTTCCCCAGATCTATATCAACCAAAAACCACCTCTTTCCTCTCAAAGTTTTCCAGATCTCATCCTTTCTTTTTTCCTTTTTAAAAGTTGTGTGAATGATGAATATAACTCTTTTTTTTCCTTTTTGCAAATGTCGTTGATGTTGATGAGAAATTGATTGGAATAATAATGAAGTAGTGGTGGTAATAGTTGATTATAATATGTGGAATACTTTTTGGGTTTGTAATAGTTGATTTTAATATGATGAAAATCATTTTAGAAGAAGAATAGCCTAAAATATATATACAGATGGTTTGGATTTGCAAAAGATGAAAATACCCCCACGTGTTTCTCACGTGGGGAAGTTACCGGTGGAAATGCTACCAGAGTTAGGGCGTGGACCAAAAGTGCAAAAAAATGCCAACGTTAGGACTATATTTGTAATTTTTTGAGTTTAGTGCCTGAAAGTGCAAAACGAGCCAAGTTCAGGGACGAAAAATGTAACTTACCCTAATATAATCTACGTCAAACCGTATATCACCCAAAAACCATAGATCACACAAATTAAAACCGTTAGTAATTTGGACCAAAACCGTTGACGGAGCAAACTTATTTGAACTAAAATGGTAATTTATGAAACCTAAGGATGAAAACGATAATTTTTTACCGACGACAGGGACGAAAATTGTAATTTACTCTTAAATTAATAACAAATTTCCATTTTACCTGATCAATTATGTAATTTGCTATTATTGTTATATACAAATATATATTTAGGTATTTACTATTGTGCCCCTAGACCAAGTAAATGGAAATCGCTGATTTCCTCTTGATAATCATGTACATATTTAGATGATTTCCCAGTATATATGTAGGGTATGTAACAAGGGATTATATACACAATATTGAGTAATAGAATCTCTCCTCTCTTTGTTTCTCCCTGTCGATATCTTCATTTTCCTTCATATTATTATTGTGGCTAGATGGTTGATTGTTATTTGCTTGTTGATCCAAGAACATGTTTTCTAACACGTTATGAGCACGAATTGCTCTTGTAATTTCGATTCTTGGATTTAACAATCCCTTCCGATTTCAACACCATACCAACCGTCAGTTTTTCTGCCATATTCGTGAAGACATTAATTGGGAAAACAATAACACTTGGAAGTTACACTAAAGACAAAGTAAAAGCCAAATTTCAAGACAAAGAAGGAATCTCACCGGATCACCAAAGGTTGATTTTCAAGTGGGTAATTTCCAGAAAAGGTTAACGACACATCAATCATCAAAACATCCTGGTAATTATTTTCCCAATAATTTATGATTCGCATATATATATATATATATATATAATCTGTTTGGCATTCATTTATATACACACATATATAATTAATTTTTTTAAATAGTAGTCACCCACAAAATAATTTAATTGCAATTTGATCGGTTGTTTTGGAGAAGAAGTTTTTAGAAACAAGAAAAAAAAAACGGGGCTGATATATAAATGTATATTGAGATTTTGAAAGAAAACAGAGTCTTGGTAGGATACTTTTGTGGAGGAGATAAAGGTTTTTCTAAGGGCCTACTTGAAATAATTTTTTTTTATGTTTTTGGTGGCTCAGTATATTATGAATGGCAATATTATTATAAAATAAATAAATAACACACGGTTTTTTTTTAATCAAAAATGATATAGATAGGCATGTGGCTAAATGTTACTGACTATTCTTGATACGTGTAATATACAAAGAAATAGAATTCTTGCCATCATTGAAATTATTTGCATTAATGAATATCTTACGGTCATCTTAAATCTTTATAAATTCTTTGGTTAAGAATAGATGAATAGTTTGGCTAATATTACTTTCCTTATGCTATTATTTTGCAATACTATAAAATTGATTTAAAATTATAGTTTGATTAATAAAATCTCCATGGAAAGTTAATTAAGGTGATTGATAAAATCTCCATGGAAAGTTAATTAAGTTGATTGATAAAATCTAAATAGAAAGTTAATGCTTTTAATATGTACAAATCTCTTTGGGAAAAAAAAATCGTTGTGAAATATGTTGACATCTTTTTGTACAAATTTAAATACAAGCTCAAAGTGATTTTATATACATTAAAATTTGTGGACTGTGTTGTGATCATAAAGATGAATTTTTACAGTTGTGCCCCTCGAGATTTGTAATAATAGTCGGTTGATTGTTTTGTCTACGTCAGATTAACTAATACCGTATGCTTATTATTGATCAGATTGATTATTGATATACCTTTAGACTTTGGCATAGTGTTTTGGCCTATGTTTATATTAATCTGGTCATCATAGCATGAAAGATATTCTAGGCATATCTCTTATTCTTAAATGTAATATAAAGTACAAACAAATTTTTGTTCTTATGTGATGTAAAACATACATGCATGAAACTTACATTACCATATGCATTTGAAATCGAAAACTCTGAAATCAAACTTAGTTATTCCGACATCACATTGATTTTATTTCCTTTTATCTTATGCCTATGAGCTCTAGCAACACCAATTTTTTTGGGTAATGCATGTTTGACTCATTGTGGCAGTACAAACACTGTCCGTTAACTTATAAAATATTCTCCGAAATTATTGCCAGCAGAAAAACCTGTTGGCATCATATTCGGCGTCAGTAATATTATAGAGGGCTCTGGAATAACCTATATTACCCTATCTTCGGGTATTTAAATGACAAATGACGCATCATATTCCAGCAAATCAAGATGGAATTTACTAAGTTTTAGAGATATTCGAAAGAAAAAAAAATGGTTATTATTCAAAAACCATATATATGGATAACATCGAATATCTTCAAATTCTTTTACATAAACATGGCAAAGAAATTGTCCATGAATAGCTAAAAGCTTTATACTCTGAGTGATATTCTATCCTATCGAACCATAGATGGTGCATAATAAAAGAATTTTCTATACGGATATATTTCATATATGGCATGACCATTCAGGTCATCGTGGTAACATAATTATCAATATATTCTCTCTTACAATTGGTTTCTGAAAAGGAACCTAAAATCATTGGTTGCGCAATATATGTACCAATACCACCACATAGCACCAAAATGGGACCAAAAAGACGACTGGGCATATATATATTGGGTTTTATTCCCCATCAATTAAATATTTATAACCATCAACTGATGACATATTTACAGCACTTTATGCTGATTACCAGTTTGATGAGAAAGTATTCCCAGTCTTAGGGGGAGATAAGAATAAAGAAAGACTGGTAACACAAGAGATAACTTAAGAATGCATCATAAATGTCAAATCAATACGAATATGAAGTCCAAAAGATTATAAATTTGCAAATAACAGCAAATGAATTACAAGATGCATTCACATATACAAATAGAGTGACAAAGTCACATATACCAGCATCAAATGCACCTGCTCTGATTAAAGTAATCCCAAAGGAGATTACTATATAAAGAAACGTGGGAGGCCAATCGACTCCAGAGATAAAAACCCACGAAATAAAAAAGAGCAAAATAACATAGTTGGTGGAAATTCCCAACATAATGAAACCTCAATAGAGGTAAATATCAAACAAGGGA
>JAOXNX010000035.1:20654561-20671433 GCA_028566075.1 Solidago caesia | reverse complement strand
CTATTACAAAAGATAAAATAAAATATATATTTTTTCAGAATTACATTATTTTATTTTGATTTTATTTACAATCTTTATATTTAAATTACCAGTTTGTTTTTTCTTATATTTTTAAATTTTCAATTTGTAAGGGTTTTTTTTATTTGCATTTATTTAATAATTCATTTTATTTTAAAAATGCCATTAACCTCCCGTGTATTTGACACGTGACTAATTCTAGTATATAATATATAATATAATTATAATTATAGTGTCCATCTATTGCACCGGTATAATCTATCTAATTTTTTTTTTTTTGAAATAAAACAGGAGAATTATTTAATGTTATGAAATTCAACTTGTTTTTCCTTCTTTTTATTTGAACGGCATGAAACTCAACTTGCTTCATGTATTTTATTCTGGATTTTCAAAGTTTGTGCATCTTCGTTACTCAGGGAACCATCCTTTTTCTTTTCTTTTTTTTTTCCTTAAATGATGATTTGATGTGCCTATTTTACCCCCGTCTTTCTATTGTATATTTATATACCTTTATTGATTTATCAAAAATACCCTTAATGAAATATTTTACAATATGTATCTCTTAACTCCTAAAATAACTACATTACCCCTTTTTATATCAATTTCATTTTACATCAATAACCTATACTACTCACCACCAGTCGCCGATGCCACCACCACACCGCCGCCACCTTCGCCGCTGCATTGCGCGGGTACCCGTCTAGTTTTAGAAAATAGATATTGTATATTAATATGTGTTTTTTTAGATGGAAATATGTTTATCTCTTACTTAAAACGTTGTACAAATAGGAAGAAAGAAATGTATAGATCGGGTCATCTCCAATCATTCTTCTATCTCTATATTTTAACTACAAAGAAAAAAATTATTTTTATTACATATTCTTCCATTAAAAAATATTAGGGCTTAGTATTTTAAAATGTAAGTAACTTTACACGTTTTGTGATAGTGGGTATCGAACTTTAATCACGTGCATTACATGTAAGTAACTTATTATTTTGATCAAATAATGTAAAAGTGTATACGTGGCAAACCATATGAGCTGTCACGTGCAAGTTTTTGATTGGTGCAAATAAAAATGTTACATGATTTGATTAAAATAACAAGTTACTTACATACAATGCACAAAATTAAAGTTGGATACCTACTATGACAAAACGTGTAAGGTTTCTTGCATTTTAAAGTATTAAACCCTTAACAAAATTATATGATAAACTACATTTTAAACGAGTTTATTGAAACACACAGATGAGAACGTAATATATATATATATATATATATATATATATATTAAAAAAATAAAAGTTATACTTGTCTTACAAATGCTAAACAAATAAATTTATATATTCTTCATATCATCTTAAATAAAATAAATCATTAACTACACTTATAATTAAATACTTAAAAATAACACGAGTTTAAATCTAGTATATATTATATATGATCGGTTGAGTCCTAACTCATCCACACTCACAACCTATATCGAATTATCAACCCAACTTTAATTAAAAAATAATAAATTTTCTTTCTTCCACTTAAACAACTCAACCTTTTACACCCATTAACAACTCAACCTAAACTATATTTTTAACTAAATAAATAAATAAAACCACTACTCATAAAGTGACAAATGCGCAAAATATAAAAAAAAAATAACAGAAAGAAGTACAAAAGTATTAAAACATAACAAAGATTCATTGTTTTGAGATAGCTCTGTTTTTAATAAAAACTTATGTCAAAATGTTCGTAAAAGAAAAATAAAGGATAACATGTTTTTATTTTTTTTTATAAAAAGTTATAAAGTATAAGATATTAAAAAAAAAAAAAGTAAAAAACTACTACTTCCGTCCCATTTTAAATGTTCTGTTTGACTGTTTGAGTCTTTTCCTTTCAACTTTAACCGTAAATAATTTTGTTTATGTTATATAATATTTGATGAAAGTTATATCAATGAAAAATACATTTAAAGTCTAATTCATTCATATATTTTTTATATCAAGTGTTACATAGCACAAACAAAAATATTTACGGTCATAGTTGGAAAAAAAAAAAAAAAAACTCAAAAAATCAAACTATAACATTTAAAATGAAACGGGGAGTAATAATGTTTATAATTAATTATAATAATAATAAAAACTAACAATCATTTAACTTTTGACATGTCATCACTTTGTTCACAACCTCAGTTGAAAGTTGAAACAGAGTCCCGACTCCCGACCGCAAGCCCACAAGTAGAGGTGCACAAAATAACCGGTTAACCGAACCGAACCGATTTGTAACCGAAAACCGAAACCGGTTATTAACCGGAATAGTAAAAACCGGTTTTAGGTTATCATTAACCGTAGGTTACTAATCAATTAGTAGTTTTAAAGGCCAAACCGGTTATTAACCGGTTAACCGGTAACCGGTTATTTCTTATAAAAAAAAAACCGATTAACCGGTTTCATTCATATTACACTTAATATACATACTTAATATACATATACATACATACATCTCATATATTACACAGTACACACACATATACATTCCTGAAAACATACATCATCATCTATATATTCCTGAAAACATATACATCTCATAATATCAATCATATTACACACATCATCATCTATCTAACACATACATACCTAACACAAAGCACCACCGGCCGGAAAACACCATCATCGTAAGTTCGTAACCGATGTCGATGACGATGACGATGTATCGACATATCTAACACAAACCACCACTGGCCGGAAAAAGATCAGCGATGAAAAAGGAAGATCTGAAAACGGATGATGATTTTGTTGATCGGAAAAAGGAAGATCGGAAAACGGATGAAAAAGATCATCGTAAGTTCGTAACCGAAGCGGAACTGTGGCTATTGGATTTGGTTAATTTCATCATCGCCGCTACCTCGAAAACGGATGATGATTTTGTTGAAGGTGGAAGATCGGAAACGGATATATGATTTTGACAAGGAGGAAGGTGGAAGAAACTCTGATATATGATTTTGTTTTTACTTCCAAGTTCCAACCAGGCAACCAATATTATATAGATATATTATTTTTTTTGTGGCCGGTTAAAAAAAACGAAAATTGGTTAACCGGTATCGGTTAACCGGTTTGTAATAACCGAAACCGGTTAGATAGGTTAGAGTTTTTCATCATAAAAACCGGTTATTAACCGGCACCGGTTAACCGAAACCGGTTATTTTTTTTTTATAAAAATAACCGGTTAACCGAAACCGGTTATTTTTTTTTTTATAAAAATAACCGGTTTCGGTTACTACAAAAAATAACCGAACCGGTTAACCGTTTCTTGCACCTCTACCCACAAGCATTTGGTGACTTCTTCCGTATTTTTATTAATATAATATCAATCTACCAATACTATAGGAAACCGATGAGAGTAGTCATAATATAGTCAATCTTATCTAGCACGTCGAATGCGATTCTTTCTCGTTATAATTATCTTTAATTTTAACATATGTTCGATTAATATATTTAGACATATCTTTAGGAGTATATTTTAGATGTACCAATCATTCTCTATTTTATATATAACTCAGATTAAACTAATTTGCAATAAATATCTTTAGGTGTTCATTAGTACATATTTTGTTGTGTGTCTTGTATCAATGGACAATGGATGACGAAGAGAATCAATATATGTTTATGTGAGGCATCTAATTCTTCCAGGATTTTTTTTTAATTTGACGATCGATTGTTGATACAAATATTCGTGATGTTGAATTATTATAAGGTATATAAAAGAAAAAAATAATGAGAGAATTTTTGTGTTATGTCTCTTTTGGCATCAATGGATGAGAACTTTTTTAGTAGTTCCTGTGGAATATGGAATACAATTCCATCCCAGACTAGCCCAAAACTTTATTCTTATGTAAAGGCCATTTCAACTTTCCATCAAATCTATGAGCAGGAAAATTGGTATAGTATACCTCTATCCCATCTTTTTATTTTATCTTTTCATTTTTCATAAACCAGGACCGAAGCGGAACTTGGGTCGGGCGGGCTCGGGCTGGCCTGGGTTCGGATTTTGGTCTACTTTTTGTATTAAATATATATACACCATTATGGCATTATGGTTGAATATCGAGCACATGTCAAAGACCCAACCGACCTGGCCCGGACCAGAAAAACCTGAAGACCGAAATGTTGGAAAAAGTAGGACCAAAAACCAGACCGAATATGCTCGGGCCGGTCCGGTTCCGGGCGGTTTCGTGCTGTCTTCGAGTTGTTTTTGTATCATAATCATATGAATTGGAGAATTTATAATCAAACCAAATCATATCTCCCTCCATATATTTTCTCTTATTCAATAACTTCTTTATAGTACCATATATGTGCCTAACCCGATAGTTGGTGTAACAGAATTGGACCACTAGACCTAACCCACTTTTTTCGGTCACTCAACATCGTTTTAACGAGGTTGATTAAACATCAGCAAATCTTCGTAACGACATAAGCAATGACCCATTTAGGTCTCGTACTCATTTATGGTATGTGACGTAGTAAGTAGCTAATAAATAATTTCAATCTTATATATATAAGTAGGTTTTGGTTAAAATAAAACAAATATAAAAAGTAAACCAAATAAAACAATTTTTTTTTTAACTAAAAATCGTTGTGCATCATGAAAACTTTTGTGCATCAATGTATATACTAATCTTCGTGCATCAATCTTATCATGATCCAATGGTCAAGATCTTATCCTATATGTTTGTTTTATTTTAATATTTGTTTTACAATAAACAGTATAATTGAAATGTTGTTAAAAGAGAGTTTTGGAAAGTTAAAAGAAATTATTCTGAAGGCATTACATCTAGCTAATACTATAAAAGGTGTGTAATAGTAATATATTCTGCACTACTATACTTGTACTCGTATAAGTTACAATTCACCACC
Source organism: Solidago caesia (assembly GCA_028566075.1). Taxonomy (NCBI): domain Eukaryota; kingdom Viridiplantae; phylum Streptophyta; class Magnoliopsida; order Asterales; family Asteraceae; genus Solidago; species Solidago caesia. Next base: position 20,666,507 of record JAOXNX010000035.1, on the reverse strand, counting down.
CATATCAATTGTGATGGATTCTATTGTTCTTGAAGAGCCTTCCTCCTCCTCCTCCTCCTCCTCCTCCACCACCACTTTTGAGGTTGAAGGGGATGGTGGTGGTCGAGCAATTGATCGTCATAACCCCATCATTCGAGACGAAAAAAGACTAATTGGTCATGGCCATATATTTCCTTCTAGCTCTACTATCACTATCGCCTCCACCACTTCTAAAACGGACCAAGCCCACCACGACGACCTCCCTAACATTACACCTGAGGTGGATAGCAGTAGTGATCAGAAGAGAAAGAGTAGTACTGTTGCATATGCTGATGCTGATGATGAGGTTATAAATCAATCGGGTGACTTTATCATCAGCCGGCCGGATAGTTCTTCAAGGTTTTTGTTAAGTGATCATAACGCTACGTTCAATTTCTCATCAACGTCATCAGATCAATTAAGCCAGCCACCACCACCACCACCACATGAGCCTCTTAATTCACACAAGGGAAATGCAGGCAAAATCAAAGATGACGATGATTCACTGCCCTCTTCTTCTCCACCTAAACCTCTGATAATGGCTAATAATAATTTCAAGGCATCCAAACACCGCGACTCAATGTTCTCCGCCACCCCTAAATTATCACCTTATTTGCCACCGTCACCGTCACCTCCACCACCACCACCACAACCATCACCTCCCTCCTCCCACCAAGTGGTGGTCCTAGAAGTGTCACTGCACTGTAGAGGTTGCGAAAGGAAAATGAAAAAACATATCTCCAAGATTGAAGGTACGTACCCTAGCTATCACTATCCATGAAATTTGAGAACACATGCAAAATTAATATTTAAAAGATCATTAATTAATTTTGTATCAAATTCAATAATATTAATTCCTTGTTCTTTTTAATAATCAAGCGAAAGTTTCATATGTTAATTTCAGGGGTAACATCCTTCAAAATAGAATTTGCGGCCAAAAAGGTAACGGTGGTCGGAGACGTGACACCGCTAGCGGTTCTGACCAGCGTGTTAAAGGTCAAAAATGCGAAACTATTGACTCCGGCAACAATATCATCATCATGATACAATCAGTTGTTACTGTTAATTATAGCATTATAAATATATACTCTATATATTAATCAAAAATAGTTAATCAAGTGAATCTTACTAGTAACTCTGTTCTACTACGTACATGCAAGTGAAATATATACATTTTTCTTCATCAGTCATGGAAAGGGTACATTTTCACTAGCTATATATGTGAATAAAGTGTTATAATGCCGCAAGTTACAACAATACCCGATCTCATCAAAGGCGCGAGGCGAGATATGAGAGAGCGGTATTAGAAAAAGTTAGTCACGCACACACGCCTTGTTCTTTTCAAGAGCGAGTCAAATCGAATAACAAAAAATTTGGCTCAAGCACGAATAACCTTTTAATAATATTCGACTCAAGCACTATAAACCTTTTAAAATTGTTTGGGTAGGAGCCCAAGTTAGTTAGAGTTTGTTAATTAAAAAAAGTTAACTATTTTTCAAACTCGAGAATTTCTTTTACAAGCTTTAGTCTGGGCCGGTTCAACCTTTTTGATGGTTTTAGACGGGACTGATTTTGGGAGCTTTTTTTTTTTAAGTTTCTAACAAAAAGCTTACTTTTTTATACTATATATATATATATACATCAACTTAAATATATGCTTCCATAAGTAGTGTTCAAACAAAAAAATTCTTTAAAATAAGAACGGTAACTGTTCAAAATAAATAAATAATAAAAATAAAAACGTTAAAAATATTTAATTTGTTGCTTTTACATCTCAAATTCATAAAATCCATGTGTTTGCATTTCAAATAAACATTAATACATAGATGCATCAATATAAATTTCCATTATTTGTCAAAAAAAAAACATAGATTCACAAATTTGTCAAAAAAAACAAATTTGATTCACAAATAGATTAGATAAATTTGAACCAAAGAGCACTAGGTTCTACTCAAAATTTTTACCATTGTTTGGCCTTGATTCCAAAAATCTATACATGTATAGAGTAATAGGATAATAACTTGACATCATTTTTCTTCCATTTCCTACGGACCCAAAACGATTCGTTAAATGAATATACGAATATATGCACGACCAATCAATGCACGTACCGATGCATAAAACATAACCAACAATCAGGGAAAACCCAAACAAAGGCAAATACTAAGTCACCATACAAAATCTTTCAAGATACACTAAACCATAAGTTCCAAAAACCAAAAATGAACCCTCATGAGTTTGATCTCAAGGTGACATAAGTATCAAATACAAGTTTTTGCTCTTTTTTGGAGCTAAAAAAACCAAGCCTAGAGTAATGAACATATCTTGCATGAAGTACAAGCATATCATATTGTTTCTTGGTTTGGTAATTTTTAGCTCTAAAAGAGGGAACTATCTTGCTAACTGTTACCTGTACTAATTTCAGTTTATATGGTTAAAACTCAATAAACTCTAGTACTAAATCATTTAGGACTAATTCTCCGATTAGCTTACCTAAAATGTCGATTTCATTAGTAGGGTGGACCCACTCTGGATCCTTGTCATAGTTAACTGCAAAAAATATCTCGTCGTCTTCCCTGTCTATCTCATCGATCATTTTATGTATCTGATCCTCGATTTTGAATTTCTTTAGTGTCATTTGGCCTTCCCTTTTTGCCGGGTTGACCCATGGGTATGCTACCATTGACTTGGAGGTTCTAATGAATGTTTGTTCAATATAGTCATGAACAAGGCGTTTTTCAGACCTAGATAGTACAACTCCTTCAAAATAATACTTTTCAAGGCGATAAAATAGCCTTGGATCAATAGGATGATGAACTGACTGATATGCAGGTGTGAACGTATCAGGGTCGATACCGTAAATTCCCGAAGATTGCAGAATTTGCGCCATGAATGAAGATCCCGAGTTGACTGACTCTGTGATTGCACCTGATGATCCTTGTCTAAGTTTTTTGACTGTAGGGGTTAGTTTGAGGCTGTTAGAAGTTAACGTCGACTGCACTTTCATCATATGACGCTGTTTCCTGAGCTCTGAAAATGACAATTAAAAGGTTAAACAAAAATGATTAGAGGGGTTTTTGCAATTCAAAAAAAAAAAAGTACAGAGCATAAAGATAATCTTGAAGCACACAACTTAGATGTAAGGGACTTCGCTTTATGATTTCGATCATAGAGGTGGCAGAACTCATATACATGTATACGGGCCGATATGTTTTAACTCCAACTGGTCATATGGGCCACACTTAATAACTATGAAACGGGTCTAGCAAAGTCACTCTAAGTGTTACATGTTTTGTGCATCCTAGATCGACTTATTCAAACAAATTATATACTATTTCAATAACATAGTCTTGTAATGCAATTTGGAAATTTGTACTAAAATCTAATAGTTTTGACCGAAACCTACTTTAACCCGTTACCCACTCCACCACTTCTGCGTCCTGTACAAGATCGAATACTTATGAATTGGGTGTAGTTGAATGCGAGGAAGTTTAAATTAAACTGTAAACGCAAAAGAACCTTGTTGTAATTGACTATTTGCATAACCTATTGCAAAACCTGAAACAAATAGACAAGAAGAAAACCAGCTTGCAAGCCACACACCTTCCATTCCAAACCTATGGCAGTAAGTGCCTGTATGCTAGAAATCACCCACGTATGTCCGCATATATGTTTATATGGTTGAATAGAATTTGCTTCAAAAACCTACATACGGAAGTAGTGTTTCTCCCTCACAGAACCCTTATTCGACTGCCTCTGTTCCAGCAGAAGGAAACCCTCACAGACACACACGAACCGAAAACAGAAAGAGATGGAAGATATTTAGCCGAAGTAAACCATTATGAGTACAGCTAAATTCATTTTCTGGATCTCTAAATCAGTCCTCACCCTCCTCTACTTAAACTATGATTACACTAAGTTACTAATTACCATTTGGCTAATAGTACAACAATGAATTATATGTGTTGGAATGAAACTAGAAGAAAAATGGATATAACAAAGAATCATAATACCTGTGTTTTAAATTAACGGTTCCTTTTATTGCCATGACAATAGGAGAATATCTGATCAAATTAATGTATCCTTGATGTTAAGGATTAGGATCAGTTAAAAATAGTAGCATTTCCAACGAGCAAGTAAATAAATTGACAGATCTAAACCCATCGTAAATGAGTCCATATATTTAACTGATAAAACACAAGTATCCTCTTCTCCCTCACTAATTATATTTTCTTAAATAGTGTAGAGTGTTTAGAACTACTCATTTTGATCCGAACCTTTTGTAACATGTTAACCAGCCTGCACATTTACCACCTTTACTAAATTGCATGTTTAGGCTTATGAATTGAGTGTAATTGAGAGTTTCGTATGTTGGAATGTTGCTAGAAAAATGTGGATAAACAATACATAGCTATGTTTCAAATATAAGCTTCCTTTTGTTGCAATTATGGTACATGAAAGGTGGATAGAACCAATGTTTGATCAAGAATCAAGATCTGAATCCGTCGAAAATGGTAGCATTTCTGTCTAATAAGTTAATAAATCGATTGATCTCACCCAGTCGGTAATAAGTTTGGAAATTTTTATCTATAAAACATTGGAATTCTCTTCTCCCTCATTGTTTTTATTTCTATGTATGGGTGGATATTGTACAAAGTTATTATACTATATCTCCAATCAAACCTCTATCATGCGACCACCATGTTCATTGCCATGGCCATCAACAAAGAATTTCAAATTTGATAAAAGGTAAATTTCTAGTATATAGTAAAAATCAATAAACTTCTAATAAAATGTGTCTTCCTTCATATAATATTCTATTAACTTCCTCAATAATGGTTAACTATGATCTTTTACACGTTACCGTTTTAAATAAACGCTTCTTTTAATGATGATTTTCACCACGTTATACTGCAACTCATAGTATTTAAGAGTTTAAGCAGGAGATCTTTTTGAAACAGTCTTTCTACCCTTGGGTGGAGGTAAAACTGTATACATCTTACCTGCCACATACCCCGCACGCCTGTGGAATTGGATATTGTTGTTGTTTTGGTATAGTATGGAGTATGTAAGAGTTTGAGGTATATGACTTCCTAAATTTGGTTTTTCGGTAAACGAAGTGTCATAACTGTGCTTTATAGTCACTCTACTCCCTCATTTAAGAAACTTTACAATTATTGATATATAGCTCATAATCATATGCATTATCTCTTTTAGAAAATTCCATATATATGAACGGAATGTACTATGTATAACTGCAACTGGTAAATATACTACTCCGTATTATATTTAGCAAAATATACAGAACTATGGAAGAGTATAATGTAAGGAAAGCTTTTTAAAAATCAAATGTAATATAATGAAAAGTGGCAAATAGTTCCAATGGATTTATAAGAAAATGGTAGATAAAGAGAAAACAGTTTAATAGTTACCTTGAAGTCGAGAATTAAGTCTCTCATAGCTATCAGAATCAGATAATACATCTTCTGAAGGAAGGGATTCTAAAAGTGAACATTGATGGCTATGAACAACATCCTTTAAGCTTCCACGAGATTCAGATCGAGGTCCAGACAGCTGAGTCGGAATCATAATGAAAAAGGATTTAGTTTCTTGAAAAGAAAAGTATGCTCATTGGTTTGATTATCTTTAAGAAACGTCAACTGGTCAACTAAAAATTGGGATATTCTCAAGATCACAAGTAAACTGCAGCAGGCTTTGATTTACAAAATAATCTCCTTAAGATATATACATCAAATACATGTTAATTAGTAACAAAAGATATGAAAGTATCTAGAGTGCTATGTATAGGCATGCTTATACAAATATGAAACTTAATATCAGATGAAAAATAATGATATCTTCTGGCCTAAAAAGCTACAAGGCTGGCTGAATGCCGAAGCTTCACAGCTATCCCTATCAAGTTCTCATTCACAAGTCTTGTTAACTCGTCTGAACAGCTTGGAGTACACAGAAATTATGTGCATTAGAGAATTTTGATGTTATAAATGATTTCAACTTCTATAAGACCACAATCTATAAATTAGATGGAATCCAAAAAGAACAAAGAAATGATCGATAATAAAACCCGTCTTTAAAACCTGGAAATAAGCTACGAATATGAAAGTCATTACTACTTATATATGTGTTACTAATCATTATCATTTATCACATATTCACAACCAGATATACCAACTTCATTTATAATACGTCAATCTGTCCTACGTATCTGTTAAGCATACAGTTTCCCAGATAAGTAATCAGCAAGATTTAAGTGAGTATGTATTTTAGTTCGAGTAAATCTATTGCTGACATGAAAACAAAATAAAGGATTTCCATAGATATGAACTATATAAAAAGTACTTCATAAACAAAATTTTCCTTAATAATTCAGAGAGGAATACAACACCACCTGGTAAGTTTGTGAAGTTTCATCAACCCTGGAAGAATTTGCGTCTCCTACCATGCAACTAGCAAGATTTGGGTTCAACATGTTCAAAGTTTCCAAAGAAGTTTCAATCTTATAACCAGACACTGCATCAAATAGAAATGCTGCATAGGTGGCATCATTATAATCATCGACATCTGAAATCGCTGGCTGATACTTAGCAGGACCCTCATTCGCAAAGGAAGTCTTGGTAGATTCTTGGCTGGGTTGACTTTCTGGTAAACAAATGCCAAACTCGGTGCTAAAGATTTTGCTAGGTTGAGAGGAATGGCTCTTTTTATTGTATCCCACTTTTTGCGATGGGATATCCCCTCTTTTACTTCGTTTTAGGGGCTCGCTATACACCACCACCTTCTCATCAGCATCAACTTCATCATTGACATTTACCATATAATTTGGGTCATGAGAAGATGGAACAAGAGAGGTTGGCTCTGACATTCTTGTCAGATATCCGTCCTTTTGACCATTCCCCCCACAATCTAAAGCCATACCTGGTCCTGAAGGCACAGAAGATATATCATTGACCTCAACCAAACCCGCCACACTGTTTAATTCCTCGGGTCTCATTTCTTCATTAGGACAAGAAAGTATTTCTCTTAACGTACTACCTTTATTGACCAATTCTACATGTTCATGCCTGCCAGTCGTCTTCCATCTTTCTGAGATTCTGCTCTTTGCCTCTATAATCAAAGAGGGTTCAAGGATATTGGATAATGAATGTGTGAGCCTATCATTTCGGTCAATGGTAATTCGGGAAGTAGTTGCTATTACTTCTAGCTCACTAGAAGAGCCACTTGTAAACACGTGCAAACTATCGTCCCCAATATAACCACAGTCATATAAATTTATATGCCCACTTTCACAACCCTCTTTCATCCGCCTATTTATATCATTTATTGTCTCTCTAGCATTTCCGTATTTGCATCCAGTCACATTACTAGAACATTCAATGTTTTCTTTAAAAAGGTTAGAAGAATTTTTAACTGTTTTAGTATTCGTTGTGTTGGGCTTCAGAACTACGTTCCTTCTAATCTCAAGGTCAGACACTTTTGCACTTGATCGTAATGAGTGAAGTTGATTTGCTACATGCGATGCTCCAAGATCTTCTTTCACAGCCTTGATATCCATTGTGCTTATAGTGTTCTTACCAAAGTTGTTTGACAACCTTCTTTGTTGGGCACCTCTACCCATCAGCTTGGCTAAAATACTTGGTGAACATTTTTCAGCTGAGGTTTCCTTTGATATTCCTCTAGCCGACAACTTCTGTGTTGGTTTCCCCTTACGTTGTTTATAAGGGCTTTTTCCGACTTCAAACTTGAACTACAATCAACAAATTTAATCACTTTTATAACTCATGTATTGTCAATACTTGAAATAAGCTGTGACAAAAAGTTATACAATGTATATATACTCAAACAGCAAGGAAGTAAAAGGATATGTGACGCACCATACTTTGCTTGGAGGTGGCATTATCAGGGGACCAAGATTGAACAGTTTTACGCCTTGGGCTTTCCTCAATCCCTATCAACGTTAAGTACATTTGTTCAAATGCATAAATTAATAAATTAATAAGTCAGATACCGAAACAGATTGCAACATTGAATTAGAACAAAAAAGGAAAGCTAACAATTACATAGACTATCTGTGAGAAAACGCTCAAAAAACGTATATTCTCATATCTACCCGATTTGAATACTTGTTTAACAATGAACGAATTCAGTAAATAGGCAACGAGCCCGATAAGCCTTTCAATGATAATTCGTAATAACTAATGACACCATTTCCGAAAAAATGTTTCAAAAAACATACTCATAACTTTACACTATTACACTGAGAGAGAAAAAAAAAACTGCTTTACATAAAAATCATAGGCATGTTCAAAATTCACAATCCAAATAAAGCATAACATGGAAGAAAAAGGCATAACAGATTTTAATACCCAGAATCCAAATAAAGTATTCTCATAAGTACACTTTTTTTTATATAATTTTAAAAAATAAATAAATATAACCAAAGTAGTACAGCTAGTAATTGGGATCCAATTTTGGCATCATTTTAACCTAAGAACCTTAATTTTGACATAAAAAGATTATAAAACACACACAAATGTAATAACAGTATTTTTCAATAGCATTGATCATGAAACAGCACAACACTTAATAATAATATTTGTTTCTACTCAAGTTTCACCTTAATTTAATATTTATTAAAAAAATTTCTACTCAAATTCATCTTGGATTTAAAAAAATAACTAAAAATCATCAAAAATATATAAAATTCACAACAAAGAGAATAAAAAAATACTAGAATTATATATACCTCCAAAAAGACAAGGAAACTTCAACTTTCTTCTTTTGGTTCTCTCCATTTTCAAGAAAATCAAAATCAACACACAAAATAATCTTCCTTATAACTTGTCATCAAACACAAAATCTTGTTAGCATACAAATAAAAACAAACTCTTGCAAATTAAAACAAATATATATCTATATGAAATGTATATGTATATGCTACATGTATATGTATAGAGAGAGAGACAATGAACATGAGACATTAAAGTTATTACCTTTCTTTAATGGTTTTCAGTTGATCATTTTCTGAGAAAGACTGTGTGTGAGTGAGTGTGTGCTTTTATAGTTTCAAATGAAAATGTTACAATTAAAGAATGAGAGTGGAAGAGGATAAAAAAGGGAGTGGTAATAGTAAAAAAACAGGTTCGCGGGCAATTAATAGGACCGACTTCCACTTGTAATAATCTTTTTACGCCACGTGTGCATTTCAAAGACATATATCTTCATCATAAATATGAAATGTGTTTAAACCTTGTTTGTTTATTTACTTATTTCATCATAAATGCTTAAAATATTATATTTATTACTATTACATTATTATTTACATATTTCATGTTATATAATTTTTTCCAAATAATTAATTTTGATAAGTAAAACATGGCGATATATTATCTTATTAACTTTTTTCCAATCAAGCATAAAATATAAAAAATCACACGTATTTTAATATATATTTTTTTAAATTTGTCTTCTCAATAATAACTTCCTGGCTTCGATCATCCTTAACTCTAATACTACATATATTAAAAAGTAATGCAATAAAGCAATTTCATTATTTAAAATAAAATATCATATGTACAAGTTTTTATGAAAAATTGTAGTAATGTATTTCTCAAATTATATTATATTACAGCAATATATGTTTTAATATATGGAGATATTTTATTTATATAACTTTATTGTGACAAATATGTAAAAATTATATGATGGCATCATGTTTTGTTTATGTACGTGTAAACTTAATTTTCGAGTGTATAATATATAATTTACCTTCCTTATATAAACACGATCTTTGATTTGACAAACCACTTAAACAACATTTAATTAATTATTTTGTAAACACCTTTTAATTTTTAATAAATGCAACACACGCTTGTCTTATCAAAAAATCAAAACTATGTTTTGACACTAAATATCTAATATTGTTTCTCTTTTGACATATACATAACTATGTTGAGGTTACTTGCTCTTTGTTCTTAGACAGTGATGAATCTTGAGGTAAGTTATGGAGGAGCCAAAAGTTATGGAGGGGACCGAGTGTCACGGGATACATAAATAATACTAATAAAAATAATTTTTTAAACAAAATACGGATAAAACTACATTACGGCGCGAACCCCCCCCCCCCCCCCCCCTGAATAGATCCATCATTGCTCTTAGATCAAGTGGCATAAAACTTAAAGGGACGATTTGGATATCATGAGGTCTCAAATTCATACATTGCCTTCGGGGGTTCTCTCATAGTAGGTCTTCAAGCGGTGGGTTTTCACAAGAACCGGTGGCACTGAGGTGGTGTATGGGGGATGTACCTTCCATATCAAAAGCTTATTCCTTGAATTTCATGTTAAAAGTACAGTTACTATATGCACATTAATGACAACTTATAAGAAGATCCTTTTTTAAAATACACCAAGTCAAAAAAAAATGAACCAAGTCTAAATATGTTATTAACCAAATAGTATTCGGTCTTGGATCTGTCATTAAATTCGAAACTTTGTTAAGACAATAGTGTATTCTCGTTTTTTTTTTTATCATAATTATGTAAACAAAGAGATCGGTTTATATGATAGCCTAACGATTTGAACCATTTTTATTTGTTACCTATTTGAAGATGTTTAGTGATATATTTTCGACAATTTTGTTTATGTATGTTGAAACTCTTCTTTTGAAGTAACGTCCCATGTATTTTTCTTTCAAAACTAAATGTGAATTTTCAAACTCGAATTTATTACATAATGTATAATTTATCTAAATCAAGAAAGAAAAATCATTTTAGCAACTTGCAATATCGTGTTCTCAAAGAAAGTTTAAATAACAATACACCACGTATAGTAGACACATTTGTAATATGCTCGAATTATTTGTTACCTCTATTTTGTTGGTTAATTAAGAGCCATAACTTCTAACAGATTTGGGTGTTGTATTTTCACATGATATATGCCATTTTAGGGTTTGAGGCGTAGATCACTGGCAATTGCCCGGAGACTAGTATAGAGGCATGACATGAGGGCAGTGGCGGAACGTGAAAATTTTTATTAGGGGGGCCAAAATATGTAATTATTTATTTTGAAAGGATTGAAACACACACTAGTTATTTTATGAGGATCAAGTTAATAATTTATTGTAATAACTAATAAATACATTTAAAACATCTATTGTACACAAATGTACATGTATTTTCATCAAACTTTGGGAGGGCCACAACCCTCTTTAATTTGGTCTTCACTACCTTCCCATGCATGAGGGGTTTTTACCTACATACCAGAATTCAAAACCTAATTGGGTCTTATGAGATTTTTTTCATAAAAATTAATGTTGTATAAGTTTACCATCTTTAAAAAAAAAAATTTCATTTTGATCTCATTTGCCTATGGGATCCGAATGTATTGAGACGTACATTTAAAGTGGTGACGCCATGACACAACTACACAAGTGCCGTTTAATCCTCCCTCTAGTAGCTAGACTGTTAACTGCTACTGTAATACTGTATTGATAAGAAAAATATCAAAATATCTTTGCCAATCAAAGTCAATCGTATTTAATATCTTGTACTTATTTAGTGGGATACATAATGACATCTAATTGAAAAATAAAGGAAAATAATATAGTTATCATTATTTTGATTCATATACCTCAATTATACATCATTAGTTTGTATAGTATGTTGTAAAAGTTATATTTTTTGGTAATTTAATCCAATGTTTTAAAAACCGGATTTTTCGTTGAATCGGACAGTCAACCGCGAACGGTCGGACCGGTTGAACCGTTTGGTATTATTTTTTTTATTTTATTTTTAAATGTTATTAAATTTGTTACAATTCATTAAAAAATAATGTAAAATAGTTATAATCCAAAGAAAATATGTGTTTTAATGTTCACAAACAACTAAAAATAACATTAAAGTATACACAT
>JAOXNX010000035.1:20621261-20634850 GCA_028566075.1 Solidago caesia | reverse complement strand
ATTTTATTGGGGATGAGATGATGAAGGGGGTATGATAGGGAGGGGGTAGTTCTTGGGTGTGTCTTGGAGAGAGAAAGTTGACGTGACAGTCAAGACGAGGAGATAACGACGTCAGGATAGGGTGAGACCTTATGAATCTAGAACAGTAAGGAAAGGCTAAGTTATAGACTATTTTATATAAATAAATATGTCACGTGTCATTTAGGAATTTTTTTAAAGTAAATTTTGGTTCAGTGTGTCGTTGTAAAAGAGTAAAGTATATGTCTTGGTGGTTGTACAACAAGTGGTGGAATAATTATAAGGGGACTTTTATTTCCACTCCTTTTTTCATAAATACACCCCCTCGATATATAATAATCTATGCACAATGTATAATTGTTTATTGTACAGTGAATGAGTGTATTTGGGAAGAAAAAAAAGAGGTGAAAATACATACCTATATTATAAGGGTAATGATCCCGTACACAAAATATTTTTGTCATCCATAAAAATGTATTCTTTATATAGTTGCGCAGTACAACCATATGATGCATATATTTGTGTGTATGGCAAAAATGTTTTGTGTAGGGATCACCTCCCATATTATAAAGGTTAGTAGATAGAAGTAATAGATAATATAGATAACCAATTAAACAAAAAGTTTGACTAAATATTTAAAGAAATTGTTAATCAGTGTTTAAATCAAATGGATATATTAGTAATATGTATTTTATAATTTTAAGTAAAGCTACTAATGAATTATAATGTATTATAGATATATTATAAAAGATCAAACCAAACAATAAAACTAGAGGAACTTGTATGTCATGTTTGTGATCACGTGATTTATGTAAGATCGAATAGATACAAGGTTAATATTAATATTTAATATAATATGAAACACACACCGTATATATTTTAGACTATAAATTGAGGTTAGATTATTATGGCCTAGCTAGATTATTCAAAAAGGCTAGAATCCATTAAGATTTGTACTTATTACTTGTCTTTGAAGGGATGGTATATATATATATATATAGATAGATAGATAGATATAGACTAGATGGATGCTAGAGCGATGCGGCGACGATGGTAACGGCAGTGATGGTACGACGGCGGTGTGGTGATGGCGGCAGCAACCGGTGGTGGTGGCGACGACTGGTGGTGGTGGTGACGACGAGTAGTGTATGTTATTGATGTAAGAGGGTGTAGTGTAATTATTTTAGGTAGTTAAGGGATAGATGTTGTAAATTAATTCATTATGGGTATTTTTGATAAATCATATGTTTTAGTTACATGTACTCTTTTTTGTTCAATCAATATAACTGAACTATTTTTTGTGGGGTGAATAATAGCTTATGCCAAACAAACATTCGTGTTTAAAGATACAACAACAACAACAACATTACCCAATCCCTACCGGAGCTGGGTATGGAGGAGGTAAGGTGTAGACAGTCAATTTCAATTTCTTTTTTAGACAAACTAAATTATGCAATTGTTGGACGACGGGTTCCTATTCTAGTTTCTACTTGGAAGAGAAAAAAGTAAATCACTTTAAATTCAGTAACAATTTATCTGGACAAATATCATCTGATAAATCTACACATGAACATGTTTTCATGGTTTTAGAACAAAAAGTGTGTACACTTTCTCAAAGAGACAGACCCAAGTGAGATGGGACCAAAAAAAGATTCCAGCCAATAAATCGGGAAATTTTTTCCAAATTGATCAACGTGTGAATCAATAGTCCCTTTCCTTGCCCTGCTATTGCAATTTGCAACAATGGACTTGATAAAGTACCAGAAAGTTGTCCCATAAGGTTGTAAACTACGTTCACGTTCTCATATAGCAAGTCTAATAAGACAACGATTAACGCCAAATGGGGAGGATTAAGACGGATAGCAAACAAGTACGTTGGAAGAATGTCCAACGTTCAATGATAGAGCGAGACAAATAGCAAATCAATACAATGGACGAAATAGTACCTAACAAAACCACCAAAGCAAGCTAATAAAACAATGCCTCAAAAAGTTGGGTTGTGTTCTTCCGTATAATTGTGTAATCACAAATAAGATCATAGAAATAGACAGGCGCTAGGACCATTCCATCCGAGAGAAGATCAGGACAAAAATATGATATTTTGGACTAGACAAGGACGTAGCACACATTATAAAGTCACGCCATCTTGTCCGGCATCTTCGACACACACCATGTTTGGTACAAGTGTCGTAAACAACAAATAGCAAGCCTTCAACAAGACTCGATTAATCTTGAAGTTTTGTAGCAAATCTCAATGCAATACTCTATGGGTTTTTTACAACATGAAATGATGTGTTGTTTGTACCTTATGATGTTTGTTTATATTTTACATTATGCAACAATCACCTCCCATGTGAATAGCTATCTCCTTTTGTTTAGGTTATATCATATGTAACAACTAACAGGTTATCATAATCAAACATAGATTTTTGGCTTTAATAGCTTACGCCACGTGCTCTAAACTCGTATATTCTGAAAGTTGTGTGATCAGATTTTTTTAAAAGTTAAAATATGATACCAAAACTAGAATTGAAACTGAGCTCTCTTAAATTAAGACGACAAACTTTAAGCCACGAATAGAAACAAATGTACATCAAACATTCAAACAAGCAAACACAAGGCATAAAAAACAGATCATTTGTGGTGTAACCGTAAAAACATCATCAAAAAGCATCAATTATAGAGGAAAATGACATGTATTTTCTATTAACTTTTTTCCCATAGCATAGAAGAGACTAGCTACCCTCAATAACAAGGGTGAGTCGAATTTTCAAATTACAAAGGGTACCCGTATCGACTAATATCTCGTGTGAAGAAAGGATGTCGTAAAGCTTCCCTAGCTTTGAGTCGCTCTGATGGGTCGAAACGCAGTAGCCCCTGCAAGAGGTCGATCAAGACCCCAGCAGAGTGATCCACGTGCTGCATTACCAGGTTCTGCAATTGAAAAAAATGGTTTTAAAAAGTAAAAAATTGTGTCGAAGATGCATAACTTCTAACACAGATATATGCATATACTTAACAATTTGGTCACTTTGGCTTATAGATACTAGAATGCAGGCTACTGTGCATTACTAACTTAGGTTGATTTGGAGGATTGTAGACAAAACTACTTCTCTGGCCTTGGGCCGTTACACAGGGGCACATGTCAGGTTGCATCCATTCCAACGTTGTGGACCAAGGTGGCAATTTTAAACAGTTTACTTCTAAATGAGTCTACATCAGTTATGGTTTTTCTTAAAAGGGTCAAATACAAACATTAGCTAAATATGAAACAGGTTATATGGGTCAAACGAATCGAAGTCGTCCAAAATAAATTTTTTTAGAGTATACGACTTTCTTAAGAAAACAAAATTACCTCCTCACCAACCCTTAGCAACGTGACAGTTGCTTTCTGAGATAAAGCTTTTATTATAGAATCTAGAATTAACCTAGTTTGCCAATTTTCCTCTCAGGTTCTGATGAAATATACCAGGATAATAGGATTAGGCAAGTATTGATCTCAAGTTACTAGATGAAGTTCCCAACATTTTTGAGATTCATGTTCTTAAAAATCCAGATTTTTATGATAGTGAGACTAATTTTCTCCCCATGAGATTTACTTTTCTTCAAAAATTGAAGTTTAATTTTGGATTCTTTCCCTTTTGTTGTCATGAGTAATAATATTATAACAGCAACAAGCGTATTGACATAGTAACTGAAAGTCTGAAACCACACATTGGCATGTAAGTAGTCGCTAGCCCAACTCCTAACATGTTTATATCATTTTTATTCTAGTTGTTTTTAGCTCTTGAATGTCACAATTCACAAATAGTCCTTCACGTGTAGAAACTACCAGTACCTTTTTAACGTTTACTTGGACTAGCCTACACTTTTAGCACCACATATACGTAGTTAGTACTTCAAGGACCATAAAGAAAGAGACTGAAGACTTCAAACAAAATCTGTATACACTTAATTACCTGCAGGCGTGGAAGTTTCCACACCGCCCTCATACTTTCTCTTGAGGTTGCACCCTCGGGCCAGTCTAATCTCGCACCTCTTCTAAAATATTTTTCAGACCGACGACTGCAAATGTTCAGATTTATGTAAGAGCGTTGTCTGCACCCATGGAACTAAAGATAATAATACCAAAATATCTTACTCGGCTCTCATAATCATATGTGGGGGAAGTGGTCCTAGCACTCTCTCCATCATGGCAAGATGTTCCATATTCTCGTGAGTCTGGAATAAAGCCTCACCCTACTTGCAAATGAACATATAGAAAAGAAATACATTAGAAAGGTTTAATTTTTGAAACATGCCTCCACAATAACAGATAGCAGTACCAAGGTTTCCACTTAAATATTTGTCAAACAATCAAAAGAAAAAAATAATTGCTGCCATAACATCCAAAACAGAAGGGAAAAGTTAAATGCATGTTTGGCAGTCAGTCTGGTTGGAGTTTTGGACAGTAGAGAATGGAAACGAGTGTAACGGTAACCACAAGTGTGGTGGTCACCCGTGACGACTCCGGGCTAACTATTATGTGGGTCCATTTTGAGACCTCTACCATAATAGTTAAATAATTAAATAACACAAGAAATCCAAATAAGACTTACGGAGCAAAGTTCAACAAGTATGCAACCCACACTCCACAAATCGCATGCGTAATTCCACCCAAGGCCTGTGTACAAAAACCATGGAAGTCAAATGACCAAATGACGTTACTCGTGAAAGCAAATGAGAGTAAAGTAGACGGCACTTACCCAATATAACCTCCGGGGCCCGATAATGGCGTGTTGATACAACGTAGCTGTGATCTTGGTGTTCGAATGTTGTACTCCCAAAATCAATGAGCTTAATAGCACTTGTTTTAGGCAAATTCTTGAAGTAAGAACCTTCTTTTCCAGACCGTGAGAGAAACTTGATTACAGGATAGTAGAGAAAACAACAGCCATCAGAAGTTTTTAACATAGCAAACAACAAAACAACCTTAGCATAATAACTGCTAATATTCAGGTGAAGGAATAGAAGGAAATAAAATCATTATTTCCTAGTAAATACTAAACTACAAAAAAAGATGCATGCAGCTTCTCGAAGGAAAAAAGAGCATGCATCCATAGGTTGTCTATTATCATAAACATGCATGCATAAGCGGTCCATGTAGAGGAAGTTAATGTGAAAATGAAACGGGTGAAGATTTTATTGGTAAGGCAATGACTATGCTCTGCCAACGAGCAAACATTGACATCTTAGACACAGGTAGAAATGATGAATGACTCAAATATTTTATCATACCATACCTTATAATCTGGCACCTTGATATACTCTGACGAAACCAGAAGAATGTTTTCTGGTTTTAAATCGGTGTGTATAAGGCGTAGATCATGCATAACTACAAGGAAAAGATGCAGTGCAAATTAGACAACCAGAAAAGGTTGATCATGCCAGTGCTACATGGAACAAACAATATGAAACATAACACGATGAAAATTCACTATTAAAGGTGATATGAGTCTCTAAATAGCATGAGCCGTAAAAAAGACACGTCTCGCATGTAAAAATACAGAAAGAAAATACATAAAACAAAAAACAGTAATGGTACAAGTTTTTGCACACACATGCTACAGATTCCAAAAGTTGTCTTCCAAACTCCCGAACAAGATCAATGGGAAATGAACGGTAGTTGTTTTTGCGAAGAAAATCGTATAAGCTTGGACCAAGCTTCTCAAAAACCTGTTAAGACCATTTAAACCGATCCGCAAGTTTTTAACTCACAGGAAATCCAAGCATGACATAACGCCATTTCCATTGCAAATTAACCAAATCTCAAACACCATTAAATACTTACAATACAAATATGATTACGATAGTCAAACCAATTCCGTATTTGCACACAACTGCAAAAATAAAACCGCTTACGCCACCATCACTTTAATTTCTACAACCAACAATTTAAAAGAAAAGAAAGAGACATACCGTGAGCCACCAATATCATGCCTTGCGAGCTTCTGTAACACGTCAATCTCAATCATGGCAGCTTCTCGATACTTGCTTATTGAACGGACTATTTTAATTGCTACGGGTTCTTTCTTTTCATTGTCTAGACACTCCAAAACTTGCCCAAAAGTACCTATGTTTATTTCATTAACAAAGCCAACAATGAACGTTACTTATTACAAGACAATAAGAAAAACCCTGCTTGAAAGATAATAGTAGAATATTTTCTAGGAGATGCAAAGTACAAGACTATAGCTAACCTTCACCCATTTTGCTCAATATCCTATCTGCGATTAAAAAACCACAAAACATCATCAACACATGATTTGTAGAAGTAATTAATCATAGGAGAAAAACTGATATACTACAAAAATTACTGATTACATAAAAAGTTCATAAGCAGCACCCTGAAAGATAACCAATTCAACTTTCGGAATGTTCCCAAAATTAGATTCAGCTTCTTTAGTCAGGTAGGAACCAACTTTTTGAAGTCCCAAAAGATTTTTCAAATAACATGTAGAGACGATTTTGATAACCGCATAGATTGTAACACATGAAAAAAACACAATGACCATAATATGGACACCTCAACCACTAAGCTAGAATTATCAGGCAACTGCAGTCCACTTACATCGAGGAGTTATATTCTCTCCTATCGCAAACATGTAATGGCCTTCTTTATCATCCGGTCTCCACGGAGGGGAACCATTGTGTGGTATCCCTTTATAATAAATCGAAGAGTAAGAAAAAAGGGGGACGGCCCCGTTCATAAACTCCTGCCTGCAATATAATGTCGGGAGTACCTGAATTTACAAACAAGCATTAACATCCGAATAACCAGATTTTATAACATTACATTACATATAATATAATAAAGAACTAAACAGTAACCTTGTATGCAAAATATACTTCTCCTAAATCAGATCATTTTAAAAATAGATCGGCGATATATCATCTAACAAAAGCAGCTAAAGATAAAATTAAGTTAATCTGGTTGAGATACATAAACATATCTTATCATTGATTTGAAAAAATATCTCGAGACTAAAAAGATCAGGCAAGACAGACCAATTTCATAATTTTAATCCTGAATTTATGCATAATTTAATATGTATAATTTTACATAAATATAGATGAAGTCGACAAATTTAACTAAATACACATAGCATTGAAATCATCATAATAACATTTAAATCTGTTAAATTATGTGTAGATCTATATATTCTAAGGAAAGCTAAATATGAATCCTGAAGTTATAGAATCCTAATTTTGATAGATATTTTACAAAAAAATTCATCATAATTTAAAAAAAATCATATATCATATCTAATAACAAAAATTGTATAAACACAACATAAAAAAAATTAAATTCAACAAATTTATTTCATTTTTGTTATTTATTTCATTTTTATTAAATTTATTTCATTTTAATCAAACTTTATTTCATTTAAGCTAATATCTTATATACAGATCTAAAAATCTCATCATTTTACAATTAATTAAACAAACAGAAATTACTCAAAATTAAAAACCTAGAATTACATAAATTCACATTCACAATAAAATTAATTCGAATATTAAAATTCACAATAAAATGCATTTAATCAGTTAAAAAAATACAAAATTCACTAAAATAAAAAATAAATAAAAACCTTAGGAGGTTGATTAATAAGAGGATCAGAAGGCGGCATATCCCAAGCCAAGCGAGGTCGTTTTCTCGGCCGTTTATCCATATTTTTATGAGGAAATTCCATAATTCTCTGTGTCTCCATCACGTTACACGATCTATCAAATTGATATTTCGATACATACAGATATAGTCATATATAATAGATAATATATAGATATATATATATGGATTAATATGTGAATTTTGTATTGTGAAATTTGTATGGAAATGAAGGAACCCTAATTGAGAAAAGGGGGAAAAATGAAAAGAGATGATGATCAGGGAGGAAAGTAACTATAGTTAAGTTAAAATGTTAACCATAGTTAGTTAGTTGTTGTCACGTGATGCGTCTCTTTAGTTGCACGTGACGTGTGTTTCGAGATTTCTTTTTCTTTTGCTTTTTTTCTTTTTTGGTGAAGATATTTCTAAGGTAAATGGGCTTAATTTGTATATAACTATTGGGCCTGGTTCAAGTGTTTGGAATTGGCAATCCGTTTCAAATGTGATCATCATATATGTAGGTTGTAGTTTAACAGTGATTAGACGGATGCCCGCGTGATGTGGCGGCGACGGTGGCGGTGGCGACGGATGGTGGTGGTGACGGCGGCAAGTAGTGTAGGCTATTGATGTAAAGGTTATTGATGTAAAAGGGGTAATATAGTTATTTTAGGAGTTAAGGGGTAAATGTTGTAAATTAATTTCATTAAGGGTATTATAGGTATATTAAGTGGAGATGTTTAAATTAGTGAATAAATAAGAGGGGCAAATTAGAAAATTCAAGTGGTTTTTTTGAAAAACATGGGGAGGGGGTGTTTGTTTTATAATATAGTAAAGATAATGACAATGATTTTGATATTTTCTGTTTTCCATGTTTTCTTGAAAAACAAAAATGGAAAACAAAGACTGTTTTTCCCAACTAAACGCACATATTTTTTTATGGCATTGAAACCGCATATAATGAACGTATATGGTGAATTAAAGAGTATAATTAATGGGATTAATTAAATAATCAACAAATAGAAAACGTAAAAGTAACGCACGTAGAATTAATATGCAATCTTGTATAATCCTATATATACAGAGAAGCATGCTCAAACTCGAATCACTAAGCAAATCGGTTAAGAAAACACACAGCAATTATTTATTATATTTAATATTAAATTTAATATGGCAAAAAATTTTGTTGTCATCGTGTTTCTTCTAATTCTCATGGCTAGAGGTAAAAAATTTTAATTTCACTTGTTTTGATTAAAGGGGTCTTATAGAGAATTTAATTATGGATTTCAATTATTCGTGGATTTATGTGGACATACTTTTGTCTAAACTTTTATATATGAAACGCAATTTACTTTTTCCTTTTATTAAACACAAACGTTTATTTTTTGTTTTCTTTCATGGCATCTAACATTCTAACAACCTACTTTTGTATTTTGATGCAACCATATGTAAAAGACTTTCTCAAAATGCAATATACGTCAAAAAAAAAAAAACATATAGATTTTGCAACATAATTACACACACAATTAGTACTTTTTGATACAAACTATGTGTATTCTAATTATTTATTATTATTTATAATATCAATATCAATACTTTTTGAATTTGATTAATTGGTTCTTGCATTAAGAAAACAAAATTGTGCCCACAATTTAAGTGACAATTTAAAGAATCATTTATGGTTGTTAAGTAATAAGAAATTTGAATTTTGAATTGTCATAGGTATGGATTCACGTCATGTTCAGCCGATTTGCAGCCAAGATATAATAAATTTAGAAAAGCATTGTGAACCCGCTGAATGTCAAAGCTTATGCCTTAAAAGGCATGGTCTTAATTCAAGGTTCGAATGCACTGATAATATTACTTGTCGTTGTACGTTCTTTTGTTAAGTAGAATATAGGAATGATAATAATTAATGGGTATTAATCAAGGGGATGGCTTAGCTGCTTCTAGCAGCATGCTTCCCCTTTGTAATTTAAAATTTTTTTTTTGTTATCATTCAATCACGTTGTTCCTATGTGAGGGGAAATGATTAGAAGCAGGCTGCTGCTAGCAGTATATTCGTTTTTCCCATTAATCAATAACAAGTTTTCCTTGACAATTAATAGCTGGTCAAAGAAAAAGATTGAGTTGCATATCCAAGAACAGACTGTGACCAAAGAAACGAATGCGACATTAAACTAAATTTTCATTGACAGTAGATTATAGATGGTTATACTGGTGAGTTCACGACACTACCCACCATCTTTAGAGAAACACAAGGCTGATCCACCGGAACCTACAACAACAAAACACAACTTAGTAGTGACAGATTGTTGCCTCCATCGAAAAAAAATAGCAAACGATTGTGTAGTTTGCGACACATTAAGCTTCCAATCGTAAGAGAAACTGAAAGAGAAATAAAACTACTTACAAAATGGCCAGCAGCAAGAATCCAGTAAAAAGCGAAGTTCTTATACGACCTTACAAATGCTTTCGTGCCAATGTCACCTTCGCCGCAGTACAGAGGTGTGCGGTCTAAGTTTAAGTATGCTGATAAACCACCCCACCTGAACCAGAAAACAAACCCAGATAATTAGTACTTCTCGTCGAGTACCTGCACACATTTAATAAGTTGATACATGAGATAAATAATGTATATGTATGATTACTTGAGTTTATTTATCCATGCTTCTGTTCCCTTGGTTGCACATATTAGATCAATCTGTCATGAAACATACATTGCATTACATAATATGTCATTTCTCACATGTACGTCTCAAGGCAATTCCGATTACATGGCAAAGAATTTCGCACCTGACCATTGTATACCGTCACATTTACTCCCTTTGACAAAAGCTCATCAACCTGAAGAACAACAGCGATGAGCAATTCGAGCATAACAAGCCTGATGAAAATCTCGTTTATCTGACCTTTTCAAACTTTTGTTTATTTTTAGGGATAAAGGCCTGAAATGACAACGTACTTTTTATTTTTAGCACTAAATGAAAGTACAAGTTTGATGTGATCATTAAGTTCAACAAAAATGATTTTTGATATTGAGGAAGTTATCGTCTCATATTTTTGGGACAAATTTGTTTAAATTGATCATAGATTAAAAGAAAATTTCCCCTCTATAATCAACTTGTAAATTTCGTTTTCCATTGGAGTTACTAAAGTTGAATACTACTGAATCTTTACCTCTGCAATTCTTGGCCTCATGAAATCGCTTATCAAGGCTGAAAATACACCGTCGGCTTGTCCTCCCCATCTACATCACATTAACATTCGTTAGTATTTTTACGATGCAGATTCTAAAAAAAAAAAACTCCTTTTTCTAGCTGTTGACGTGCTTACGTTACTTTTGCTGGAATAATCTTAAGCTTCTTTCTGATCGGACCATTCATTAAAGTGTCGAGGTCAACTGCGTTAGCATCCATGATCCAGAGATAATCCTTTTTTCCCAATCGTCTTAATGTGTTTGTTATCGCAATATTTGGATCATTACCCCCATCCAACATGAAGTTGTAGAAATCCTAGACAAAGTTCGGCATTTTGTCGTTAAAGCTTGTGTTACAGAAAGAACAACCAAATGATATTAGACCCCTAACTTACCACATTGTTACTGCTATTAGAAATAACTTCCTCAAGGTCGAACCATGACTGAGTTGCGGCTGTATACTGACCATCAGCTATCTGTTGCTGAATCCGTAGAGCTAAACTGCATGATATATTAACAAAACATCAAACACTTTTAGCTATCCTTAAAAGGGTTTGTAGATTTTAACATCAATGAATTTATGTCGAACCTATTCGATTTGTTAAAACCAACATCATCAATTCTTGATACATCTTTGAGCAATGGACCCCATGAAAGCTTCAAAATATAGTTACTAGACCAGGTCAGTTTGAATAACTTAAAAGATAGTACAAAAATTATTCGACGAAAACTAGTACTCCGTACGACTTACCACAAAGTCTTCAGGGGAAATCCAACTATCACCCAAAGCAACACCTACATTGTTAACCCGTAAGCTTATTAATACGTCCGAAATGAGAAGTGCAGTCCATTTGGGTTTGTGTTTTATGTTTAGCAGAGTAAAAATCAGATGATATGAAAGATTTAACTCTCTATGAAACGAGCTAAATGAGTCGTCTAGCCTCTTACTATTTTGTTGCATTTAGACTTTCATATCTTGTCTAAATCCTTTATGATCGATCTACACTGATTTTTTTCCCGAAATTCAACAATAGCGATTATAATCAATTTGCAACAAAAAAGGGAAAATGTGAAGTTTAAGAGATCCAAACAGAAAGAAAAAAAAAAAAGGTTGTACCTCCAAGTTGAAGCTTGAGTTCCCCTTTTCCGATAGCTTGTAGCGCAGAAACTCCAAGTGTTACTGCAAATCTCCCTCCATACGATTCTGCAAATACGTAAAGTGGACTGTTTTGAAGGGTGGTGTTTACATTGTAGAGTTCTTTCAACAATGTAGTAAAGTCTGTTGCTGCTTCTACATCCGTTTTTACAAACAAGCTGTTATCGTCAACATAACTAAATCCTGTTCCAACTGGACCATCCTGGAGTCGTAAACGAATTCATAGAGATGAAACAAGAAACAATGTCATGCTTATTAAGATCCGATCCATCGCGTTTGATTTAAAACATACCACAAACAAGAGATCAGCCTTCTGAAGCCATGTGAAGTTTCTTGGATTCAAGTTAATGTCCAGTGGTCCGATTTCTCCAAAATTTCCAAAGCCAACTCCAGAACCTCCCTAATACGAAATGGACCATTTAGAAACTGACCCAAGAACTTGGTTACAAATTTAACTGTATATTATTGCTACTAAATTAAGCAATGGAAATTAGCTCGTGTGTAGACCAAAACCCGAATCCGGGCCTCCCGACCCAAGTTCGGTACGGTCCTCGGGTTTCTTTTTCCTGTTTTTTCGGTCTTCGGATTTGACCTGTTCGGTCCGGTCCGGGTTTTGACGACCCGATCTCATTTAAAGTAATCATGTGGCATTTAAAATCTTGTATGTAAATGCTAATAGATTCAATGTCCTAAAAATGAGTAGGAACAATCCCGGATGAATTGAATTGAAAATTTTAATAGGGATCGATGGTAAAAGTTAAATGGATAACTTAATATTTAAGGTCCTACTCAATATGTAAAATTTGCATAATCGTAGGCGTCGCGAAATGGAGTTAAAGTACGTACAGCGTCGGATAGCATATGCGCGTACACATTTAAAAATTGGTAGAAATCAATTTAAGTGGACGTCTAAATTAATCCGGAATCGAGAGATTATAAGGTAATCGAGCTAATGGGAAGAAATGAATGTAAAGCGTGAGGTTTACTTTTAATGTGAGGAATATATTCGACCATTAAACTTTTCAACTCTAACTGCTCGCTAATCGTTTCGCTATAGAAAGGAAAATGCAGTCTAGATGCACGGGACCGAATTAACACAAGATTGAATAAGAATTTGATTTCGATCTATTATAACCAACAATAATGTTTGCATTGTTGTGTTGACACACCTACCAAGCATATTTATTTATACTATTCCTACCAACGGTTATCTCCCAACCATCGTGTCCTTTTGAACTGTCGCGACCCTTCGCCATGACAGTGCTGAAAGGGTACCTGTGAACCATCACGATGGTTGTGTGTGTATCTTTAGTTCCAATACACTGATCCCATTTTCCTTTTAGAGCCTAATTGACCGTATTTAAACATTTGATCCCTAGACTCCACTAAGTAATACCAAGGTTGGGGAACTCGTGAATCGGGATCGGATCGGCGAGGGAGGGAGTCAGGAGTTTTTGAAAACTCGGATCGGAATTGGGGAGAACCCGGATCGGATTTTTTTATATATAAAAATAAATAAATATTAAAATATGAAATTATATGTAATAGAAAATCTAAATATATCAAAAACT
>JAOXNX010000035.1:20596156-20612144 GCA_028566075.1 Solidago caesia | reverse complement strand
ATATAAATATAAATAATATATAATAAATAAAATAATAAAATAATAATAATCATTATAATAATAATAATAATAATAATAATAATAATAATAATAATAATAACAAAAAAAAAAAAAGTGTACCTGACAGGGGAGAAAGGGATGGGGAGGTTGGGATAATTGATTAATTTGGGGATAAATGTGTGGATGGGGTATTAAAAGGATCAGGGGCAAAATCGTCTTTTACATCAATTGGGGCGACACCAATTGGGGCGACCCAGTCGCCCCAATTGAGGGGTGGAAATAGCTTTAGTCCGGTGGAAATAGCAACACCCGTCATGCCTGAAGATATGTGGAACCGATACGTAGCCAAACAACCATACATCGGGACGAGGTCTTCGACATAAATAAATATATCATAAATATAAATAAAATATAAATATAAATATAAATAATAATAATAATAATAATAATAATAATAATAATAATAAGCATTATAATAATAATAATAATAATAACAAAAAAAAAAAAGTGTACGGGTGAGGTCTTCGACAGGGGAGAAAGGGATGGGGGGTTGGGATAATTGATTAATTTGAGGATAAATGTGTGGATGGGGTATGAAAAGGATCAGTGGCAAAATCGTCTTTTACATCAATTGGGGCGACACCAATTGGGGTTACCCAGTCGCCCCAATTGAGGGGTGGAAATAGCTTTAGTCCGGTGGATATAGCAACACCTAAAACCTCCATCCAACAAACCAACGCTTCTGATCTCTCCACGTATCCATCAATACAACAATCTCCACATTCTAATCGTGCAGACAACCATATCTGATCTTTTCCTTTAAACTAAAACACACAAAAATCCTCCTCACTAGTGATCACCTTCCGTACATCTCTCTGTCTCTCCCTCTCCCTCTCTCGCTCGCCGGAAAAAACTTCATCCAACGGTATACTTCATTATAGATACAATATTTTTATATCTATAGATTCATCTTTTGTAATGTGATTTGTAAATAAGTTAGAAATTTAAGTTCACTGATTTCCCCTAGGGTTTGACTTTTGTTTTTTCTTCAATATTTTTGCATTATTTTGTTTTTTTTTTAAGTATAATATAATAAACAAAATGTTGTGTATATTAAAAGTTGACTTTTGTTGACCAGGTCATATTAGCTCTTGAAATATGTGCTTTCGATTAGTTTTCCGGTTTTGACTTTTGTTGACTTTTAAATTTATCAATATTTTTGATTTATTTTTGTATTTTTAAAATATAAGTAGTTAAATGTTGTGTATGTTTTGATTTATAGATTAATAGTTGACTTTAGTTAAATGCTATGTATATATTGTGTAGATTGGAAGTTGACTTTCGTTGATCAGGCCAGATTAGCACGTGACATTTGATTAATTTTCACTAGCTTTGACTTTCGTTGACTTTTTATTTTTTTATTTTATAAACAATATTCTGATTTATTTTTGTGTTATTAAAGTACAAGAAGTAACATGTTGTGTATATTTTGATGTATGTATAGATTAATAGTTGACTTTTCTTGACCAGGTCAGATTAGCACTTGAAATATGTAAGTTTGATTAGTTTTTCTACTATTTTGTTGACTTTATTTTTTCACAGTGTAATGTTGGATGTATTTTGGTGTAAAATGTATAGATTAAAAGTTGACTAGGTCAGAGTTGTACTTGAAATATGTAAGGCCATTCCCATCCGGCATCGTCCCCTTGTGTCGCCTGACTCGTCCTCGACGACGTGGATGGCAGGGAACGCGTCCTCGCCGGCGTCATGAAAACTCGTTCATATTTTGACGCGTGAAGACGAGGTTTGCAAAAAAAAAAATTCTTTTTCTCTTTTTTCTTTTTAGAGTAATATATATGTATATGTGTGGGGTATATATTTGTGGATGAGGTGAGAATGTGGTGAGAATGTGGTGAGAATGAGGTATGGATGGTAGGGGGAATTCTTGGGGAACTCTTGGCCGCTTGGGGTGTTCTTGGTGATGTGACACTGATGTGACACTGATGTGACAATGATGATGAGGTAAAGATGTGTTATGGACGGGAATGGCCTAAGTGTGATTAATTACAGTTAGGCTTTGACTTTTTTGTTGACTTTGGTTTTTTATATATTTTTGCATGATTTTATGTTTTTATCGTGTAAGAAGTAAAATGTTGATGTATAATTTAAAAGTTTATTACATTGTTGACGTGATCGTCGGAAGTTGACTTTTCTTGACTAGTATTACGTATTACTTGAAACATGAATATAGTTACTTTGCGTATTTCTTAATGCAGTTAAGATGGCTATATCTTGTCATATACAGAAATGTTGTTTTCCCATGGATGTCCTTAATTTGTATTCGATTTGAATACCAGTCGTGTTTTCAAAGAAGCATACCCATTCCAAACGGATTGTAAAAAGGAATTATGAGATTTTCCTAGAATAGATATTACAGGCTATAAATTTACTGCAAAAGTTGCATATAGTGATCACTTTGTCTAGGATAAACGAGAAGATGTGAAAGCATATCCGGAAGATGTGCCTGTATCAGTTTGCATTGAACATTGGAAACCGCGTATAAGCATCTAGTCTGCGTATTGGCTTTTGCAATTGCATTTACTCTTTACAACCATATATCCATTTATGATATTTGTCAAATTCGAACATCTGAAATAGTCTCATTAGTCCCTAATCATGCATGCCAGCTAAAAAAAGCTGCATGCTAGATAATCTAGGCTTAATTTGTTTTCTCCATGATATAAATTGCATGAACATCCCCAATACTTAAATTGTAGAATTTCTTGAAAGTCGCCTTCTAGTCACAGTGTCAAGTTATAATTAGTTCAACAAAACCCATGGAATGATATAAGTTCACAATTCAACATTCCACTCAGTCATATATTGTTAAGCTGACATTCAAGTAAATTTAGTAACGCCTTCTTCCTACAAGACTTAACATGTTATAAAAAAATTGTGGACATTTTTGCTCTTAGAAACAAGTTCATTTTGGCTAACCAGAACATACTTTAATTGGGCAACACACTATCAAACAAGTACCATTTTTGACCAATTCAAGCATGATGACATGTGCATTCATTAAAGCATCAAATGTCTTTGGGACTAATGGTTATTGGCCAAATGTTCTTTATAGTATCTGTAAATGCAACTATTGAGGGATAGAGAGAGTTCTTGTTTGTATATATGTGCATGTTTAGTAATGCGATATCTATAACAGTGTAACTTACATCCCTGGATTTTTCCGTTTGCTGGTCAATTTGACTGTTGGCATAAGAACTAAAATAACTAAATGTTTAAATTAATGGAATACTATTGCTTAAAATTCATGGTTTTACCTTGTAATATTGTAGAGCTTTCCTTTTAAATTTTGAATCACTAGTTGTTCTTGAACTGGACATATGCTATTTATGATATGCAAGTAATTTTAGCGTCTTATATCAAGTTCATTATATATGCTAACTGATGGCTTTTTAGGAAACTTTCAATGTTATCATTCTTATATTACCTATTGTCTCTCTTTACAGAACAGGGACTTCTCGATGTCAAAACCTCCAGGAAACACAGGTGAAGGTGAAATGGCTTCCAATGATTCTTCTAGAATTGAACCCAAGCGTTCTCATCAGTGCTTCATGGATGGTGCTGAAGCACAATTGCTTCCCAACAAGAGGCTGGCTGCTGAAGTTCTACATCCCAATTCATACACTGCACTTCTAAACTCAAATATATATTGCGGAAGTCCTTCCAGTTTCCCTTCTGTAGCAAGCCAAATCACAGAAAGGCTCTTTGAAAATGGAACAATAAGAAGCTCCAACTTTGAGGACTGGAACCTTTCGTCGATTGCCATAGGTAGTAAGAGTTTGGGAAGTAAAGATATAGCGGATCCATTTGGGATCGGTTCCACATTTGGACTATCTATATCTAATTCGCTGGTAGAACCCCAATCGAGTATTAGTTATGGTGGGATTAGAAAATTCAAAGTCAGCCAAGTCAAAGATGCTAATGATTTTATCTCTGTTTCTTTGGGACATGCCTATTCCACAGGAGATGCTTATTGCAAGGCTGATGATGAGTCGGTGACAATGGGGATTTCTTTTGATAGAGTGAATGATGGCTTGATATCAATGACTGACACTTTCAACAGGGTGGATAACAATTTTATTCCAATGTGTGAGTCTTATAGGGAGAATAATGCTTCTATATATGTTGATCCATCTGCTAGCATGGATATTAGCAGTATTACAACGCTGGCTCAATCCTTCATTGAAGAGGATGAGAATAACATAAGCATGGATATCTTCAATGTACACAATAACGCTTTATCCATGGATCATGTTTTCAGCAAGGAGGTAGATGATATTAGAATGTTGATTAACAAAGCTGATAGCAATGGTTTGTCCATGAGACATACATTTGGGAAGGGTGAAAACAATATCATATCTGTTGGTGGATTAAATGATGGTTTGAACATTAATTCTTCAGGAAGACTTGTATGCAATAATGACTTTTTGATGGGACAGCCTTCAGTTCAAAGATTAGAAGAAAATGGTCTCTGTGGATCTACCAGCAATGTATTATTTAGTGGTGTAGAAGTAACTACTCCTGGTGATGCTATTTCAAAGAGAAAGGTGCAAAAATCAGCTAAAAAGATTCCTCCAAACAATTTCCCTTCAAATGTCAGGAGTTTGCTATCAACTGGTATGCTTGATGGTGTTCCTGTGAAGTATGTTGCATGGTCACGAGAGGTAGATGCTAATTGTCATGAGCTCCTTTTAGGTTATATTATATATATGCTCATGTGTAATATTCATATGCTTGGTAGAAGGAGCTTTGCGGTGTCATCAAGGGTGCTTCCTACCTCTGTGGCTGTCAATCATGTACCTATTCAAAGGTGCGCTTGTTGCATAAGGTCTTTTACTAATGGAAGTCATTTTGAAACCATTTGCCCACCTAATAACTGGTTACTTGACAATTTAAGGCAATTAATGCTTATGAGTTTGAGCGCCATGCTGGCTGCAAAACAAAGCACCCAAATAATCATATATACTTCGACAACGGCAAGACAATCTATGGTGTTGTGCAAGAGCTGAGAAACACTCCTCAGAATGTGTTGTTTGAAGTTATTCAGACGATAACTGGATCACCAATCAACCAAAGATCTTTTCAGCTTTGGAAAGGTGCCATCCTTTCAATTATTTTCCTTATAATATGTTTCAGAAATCCTATATCTTAAATTATTAGTTCTCATGGCAATAAGAATTGATTCATTTTCATGATCATATCACTTTCCGCTTTCTGCAGATTCATTCCTTGCTGCTAGTCGCGAGCTTCAACGGATATATAGGAGGGAAGAAGGAAAAGTTGTGTCATAAAGAGCTGACTTTATCAAGGTACCGTATTATAGTTTGCATGAATCTGTGCATTATTTTAGAAGAACAGTGTTTCATTATGTCCTAGCCATTAAGTGTTGAGTGAATAAAGTGACTGAATGGATAAATAATGTCTGTATTGATTAAGTAATAAATAAATAATGGATTATGTATTTTTTTTGTCAAGTCAAAAAATAAACATTCTTAATTGACTTAATGTATTAAGTATTTTTTTTAAGCCCGTTAAGTCCTAAATAAAAAGGCCTATCACCATTAAGCAGAAATTATGTGTTATAACACCCTGTCTACAAGTGCTTCTGGCCAATGGATTCTTCAATCAAATGACAGTGTTCTCACTCAAGATAGGTAGCGAGACTTGCGTTTGAAATTTTCTGGTTAAATATGATGTCCTATTTAATAGTTACACTGGACACTAGCCTTTTTATTTTCTTCTCCTAATAAACAAAACGATTTTAAAAAGTTGCCATATATGTGCCAGAGTGGGCAAGTCAGATAGTTTGTGAATCAGTTTAAAATAGGCTGTTATTAGTATGGTCTAATCCAGGTCCAGTTCACACCCACCATTTTTGATCCATGGCCTACATTTTTTATATTAATAGTTAATGCGTTAAGTATGATTGTAAAAACTGTCATTATAGTAGCAATCTTATGTTTAAAATAGAGCCATATGGGAGCCTGCAACATTTAGATACACTTTAGGCAACTTTCAACCTATTTGACCCTTTAAGGTTAATCGTTACCCATATTACCCCATTCATAAGTAAATGGGTTGAAATTGTCACTGCTAAAATTATTAATTGTAGTTATGGACCGTAATGTCCTTGTATACTTGTACACTTAAAACTAGTGGTTCAAAAAAGATACCATTTGTAAGTAAAGCCAATTGTCTTGTACATTAAGGTTAACGTCTCTGTTAACTACCTCCTACTGCCTCCTGGTACATCCTTTCCTACCCCTAACCAAGAGAGACATGTCCTTGTTTTTACCAACTTCTTGTTCCATAGTTGTTATTGCCCCATCCACAAGAGAAGGGGGAAATTCTCATATCAGGATTTCTGGTTAATTTGGATTAATATATGGATGGAGTTTTTGGAGCTTGACATTTAGTGCTTACATACATCAGTCGTCTAATTTTTTGTATCGCATGCTCCATCTGATGCTTTTATGGTAATGACCTCGTCACAACAATTTTCTTCAGATTCTTTACCCTTTATTTGCTTTTCTGGTGCTATTTGCTCGCCAATAGGAAGGGATAAAACTTTGTGATCTTTGCTTTTACCCCACACAACAAGATAAAGCCCTACAACTATGACAATTGCTCCAAGAACCCTGTGAGAATATAAATTAGCGGTCAATAATTTTGTTCTTGTTTTAGGTAAATGATTGAGAACTGGGAATTGTTTTTACCTTCCTAGGTATGTTTGCTCGGCTAGAATAATGGATCCCATGATAGCGACAATTATCATACTTAGTGGACTGAATGCAGTCACAAAAACAGGACCCCTCTCTTTCATTATTATTCCTTGGATGTAGTAAGCGAGACCCGAACATATTACACCCTGCACAAACATGACGAAATTTGGAAGGGTTGAATAAGTACCTTGCGGACAGATAGCTGGTTATTCCATAGTTATCACTTATCAGTAGAAGTGGCAATATAGGCAGTTTTTGGAGGGTTGGGTAACAGGTCAAAAGTTAAAATAGTAGTTCTTTAGTACGGGTTGAAACAGGTTCGATTGACCTAAAATACTTCTTGTGAAATATTAGTAAGCTATAGTGTGTCAATTATGGATATATTTATTCATCAAAAACGTAGTTTTGTATATAAAATGGTTTAGGAGGTTTTATACATTATATTTTTGGTAACTTTTAACCCTTTTGACGAGTTTCCTTTTAAGTTGTTATTCTTTTAGTTTTTTATTTAATATATTAAATTTTTATTTTTATACATTTACCCGTTTGACCTGTTTAAAACATAACCTGAATCTACATATATTAAGTAGATGAGTCAGAATTGTGGTTCGATGAGTGTGTGAGTGGGCACGATTGATGTACTTACAAGAACAAGAATTCAATGAAATGAAACTATGAGTTCCTTACACTATAGAGTGTTGCTAGAAGTGTGGTGTCCCACTTTATAGCCCAAACTGCTGTTTTCCCTCTCTCCATCACCAGTGCCACTATTGCTCCCTCAGCTGTCCCCAGCAGGCATATCCAAGCAGTTAAAGAGAGCTCGGCAGGATAAGACTTTAGTGTAATTGCCTATAGATTAGAAAATTTCAAGGAATGTTCACAATAGGAGATGTTAATAATACTTAATTATCGTCAAACATATGGATATTTACTTGCAAAACCATGAAGCAAGACCAACTGAACATTGCAATTGTGATCATAAAAGCTCCCTCAATGGAATGATGGAGATCTACCCCATTATTTTTGACATTACTGTTAGTTCTTCCTTTTGTCCAAAATAGCTCTAAAAGTGGCCCTTTGACCAGTGTCATAAGCATCGCTCCTGCAACTGTTGTAATTGTCCCTATTACTTTGGCTTGACTACGGATACTCTTTAGGTTGACCACCTCAAGCCTGAGTCAAGAAAATTCACCGAGTTACTTCTACAATTATCCCTCACAAGAGCACCAAATAATCAATATGAATTCCAACTCTTCCACTAGATTCGTATTTTTCATGCTTTCTGATTGTCAGAGCTAGGTGTTAGATGAGTAGAGGTAGCAAGATGGATGGGCCAAGTGGGTTGGGTAACACTTTAAAGGCCTTTGTTTGAAACGGGCTGGGTGGCAGTGGGTTGTATACTTGTATGGTTGACCGACATACACTTTTTGTCCATTTAATTTTATGATCACAAAAACTATATCTTTACGATAATATTCTAAATCATTGAATAAAGCCTTTTATGAGGTTGTATGCACTAAAAGTAGACTTGGGGTGACTTCCAACCCGTTTTGAGTTAAGCCACAACCCAGTTCGGTTCGGAAGGGCCACTTTTATGGATGAATAGTGAATTGAACTGCCGGTCTCTCATTCTGTGCAATTGTGCATGAATGAGTTTCTTTTGGACGTTGGAACATACATATGTGGTGATAAATGCTAGGCACATGTTTATGCATGGGTTTTTATGCATGTTAAATGCGTCATTTTTTAAAAATCTTTACCTTAGCATGCAAGCCATGACAAAAGTTATAGCAGGAAGAACATTGCACATTGAAACTGCAAATGTTGCTGTTGTGGCTTTCATCCCCAAAAAATAGAAATTCTGGTCGATAACTGGCCTGTCAAATAGGAGACGTAGAAGATCGTTATTTAATATCACATTAGATGAGTAACGTAGTTTTTAGCTATTATAAAAGTTAAAACTTACTCCAATAGTGCAAGCAGCAAAAGCTTGACGAAAATTGAGAGGGTCATCTTTGGCCTTACTTTCCTGTTACAAAAGTAATAATTAGTGAAAATCAAGACAGAGATACATCTATACCTAGAGAAAAATAATGTGTATGGGAGAGATAGAGAGAGAGAGAGAGAGGGAGAGAGAGACAGACTTGTCTAGAACGATGGCGAAAGGGGCCATAACAATAAACGCAACGGCGTGCCGGTAAACAACATATACATAATTGCTCATTCCTTCATTCAGAGCCACTTTAGAAATGACATCCATTCCTGCAAGCCCAAACTGCAAGAAAATCACTGCAAAAAAGGGCTTCCCCTTACTAAAAAATTTGCTCATTTTCCCACTTGATACATGCTTATTCATCTCACTATTTGTGGCTATCGTAAAAGACTTCTATATATTGTGTGCATATAGCTAGCCTCTTCTGTGTCTATATATAGGATTTCTGTAGAAGTGAGATTTCAAATACTTGGCATGATTACCAACCCCCACTTTTACCCTGAAAACAACATTAAGAAAAGAAAAAAGAATAAAATTTCGCTACTTTATTTTGCTTTCTTTATATGTTTTATATCGAATATTTATTACAGCTTCACCAACTTTTTATATTGACCCTAGTTTTGGCTGTTTTGCAGGTGAAAAATTACAAAAATAAAAAATAAAAAAATTAGCGACTTAGCCTACTTTAAACATTGAACACAAGTCAAGGTTTTGCAATATGACTGATGGCAAGTTTCTTTTTTGTTGACCACTGTAAATTGTTTTAGGTAAGATGTGATTTTAGACAGTAGTAAAAACAGTTTAAAGCCGAATTGGGATAAAAGGTTTCTTCTCTTTGTAAGAATCTATGTTAGCATTAAAACATCTTGTGCATTAAACATTTGTGTCCTTTAAATCGAAACCTAGGCCTTATTCTAAACAGTAGGCACTCGAAAGCATATTATGGAAGTATAATCTATAGTAAGCCAATTGCCATTTATGCTTTCCTCATAAGCAATGCACCATTAAAGCTTTAACTTGAATTGAGAATCTACTTTTATATTGTCTGGTATATTTGTTTCATAGATTCACTTGTAAAAACAGTATTCGCTGCGAGTGTTGTTTGTGGGCTTTATTTTTTTTCTTCATATATACCGAAAAATCAAGTGGATGAGAACACCTTCTAAATGTGCAGTCTTTATGCCTTTATGACCTCATTATAGGATTTTTTTCGTTCATTGTTAGAGTCCGTTACTTCAAAAGGCTTAATACGGTTATACTTTTAGCGTTGTATTGTCGTGGTTCACATAACGTATATCGGGATTCATGCTTTTGTTGTGTCATATACGGTGTGATTGTTGATGGGCCTTAGACAATAATGCAAAGTGATAAGTTGCGTATGAAAGCACTAATTTCTGTTTCTACTTAAAAGCCCTTTCTTTTATTGGTGATGATGGTGTATGGCAATGGTACCCAATGGGGTATTTTATATGCGTTACTTACTACTTTCTTTTTGTATGGTGGATAATGTCGTAGGTTATGGTGTTACCTTGTTTGGAGACCTGTGCTTCAAGATCTATCAATTTTCTCGTATGTTTCCTATGTTCGTTTCAATGGGTGGTGTTCCACTGCGTTTATGAGCTTGAAACGTTTGTGCACCTTACATGTGTTTTACGTTGAATGCTTGTTTATTCACCTTGCACCAAGTGTCGCTAGGTGGAAAAATGAACAGATTGGGTAATGTGTCAAAATTGTTAATTTTTTACTTGTCAAAATCAAAATAAGCCGGGATGTTATCAGAGTCGTTGTATATGGCATAAAGCCATAAACACACATCACTAAACATAGATGTCGGGATGAGTATGGATAGCGTCGAAGTAGGACCATTTAGCAAGTCTGGTATTGCCGTATTGGCATATCTCTGTAGATT
The DNA here is from genome assembly GCA_028566075.1 of Solidago caesia. NCBI lineage: Eukaryota > Viridiplantae > Streptophyta > Magnoliopsida > Asterales > Asteraceae > Solidago > Solidago caesia. The sequence continues at coordinate 20,601,442 of JAOXNX010000035.1, read as the reverse complement.
CGTACAAGATTATACCACGAATTATCAAGAAGTAAATACGTGCATCATGCATATAGCTTATATACTTAACGTAAAAGAGTTCTTATGTAATAATGATGATAGGTCAAAAATGCGTAATTAGATTGTAAATTATTATATCTAAATATGGTTGATCTAAGTAAATATTATTTTTTAAAATTACCGTTGGACTTCACCCTGAAAGGCAAAAACTTCAACTAAGTGGGCTAACTCCATATTGATTTGATATGGCATTCTTAAAAATCGGTTTACCACCAAATAATTAAGTTTCTTTATTTAATGCTATAACTTTTTCATTGAAGCGGATTATAAAAGATATCTTGAGTTAAATAAAAAGTAGTACAAATATGATTTGTCAAAAAAGTAAAATCATCAAGGCTTATTGGTATTATGAATGCTTTTTGGTTTCATACTTGACATATCTATATATAAAGACGAATTTACTTATTAAAAAAAAAGGGAATGTTCTCTATGGTTTCCAGCTTACCACTTAAGACCAGATGGTTAACCTGCGATCTGTGGCCAATGTGACCTTTCGGCCCTGGCAGGGATCACTTCTCCTTCCCATGAGGGGCAACAAAAAGAGAATTACTATGGACCCTTACATCCAGGGATGGACGTGAGATTGGAATCGTCCTGTACCGGTCTCGAAAATTACCAAACCATGGTACTGATTTCGGTTCATATGAATCATGTTATTTTCTTGTTATCGATCCCGGAAATTAGCAAAAGTGGATACCGGTCCCGATCCCACTTGAAATTTGATACCACTTTCTAGTACCGGTATCAGGTCAAGATCGGGATTTGGGGAAAATTGTTCATCCCTACTTTCATCTTGCGTGTTATTATCTCTCTTTTTTATTTCCTTTATTTCTAATTAATTAGTTGCAGGAAAAGTTGTATTTTATTGTTTGATAATTTAAGAAGTTGGTACTACTTTCTATGTATGTAATAAATTATTAATTTGATAGGTTGTATTATTGTATATCCGTTCTAAAAAAAAGGTTGTATTATTGTATATAAGGTATTATTTTCTATGTATGTAATAAATTATTAATGATAGGTTATTAGGTTGTTATCAAAATCCTTTTAATTTGGGTCCTCTTATTTCCACCTCTCAATTCTCATTTCCACCTCCTAATTGAGGCGACTGATATCTCCCCAATTGCCCCGTCAATGATCTGATGTGACTTGGCTTTCACTTTAACCCGACATTTTGATCTGACTCATCAAGATAAATCATCCTAATTGCTAGTCGCCCCAATTACTAGTCGCTGCAATAATGGAAATGCTGTTACCTTTATAACATCGTAGCGAGTTTTCAGAAATCAGAGTTCTATAAGCCTATTGTCTCCTTTTTAAGTAAGAGTAAGTGATATATAATATATATATATTTATATTTATGATGTATTATTTTGTTTTATGATTATTAATTTTTTTATATTTTTATTAAATATTGTTTTGTATGGTCAATATACTTAATATGATATACTAGTTTTTATTTTTCATGATAAAAAAAACGATAGTGTTAATATGATTATTAAAAAAACGTTAATAATAATATATTTTTTTTCTCAGATGGATAATTTTGATGATAATAACTCAGATGAAAGCGGTGAATTTGAATACGACACCGCTTCATTTATACTGCTAAGGTATAATAACATATAATTACGTTAATTTTTTTGATACTCGTTGAATGATGAATAATTTATTTACGTTTATGCTTTTCTATTATTTCAGGTGTTCAACTCACAAGAACAACTGATGGAATGAGTGCAAGCAACATCAATTCCACTTGGTTATGTCTTAGTCAAGGGAAGATCAAATAAAAATTCAGGGGGTTACATTACCAGAGTCTTACTTATGTGTGATTGGGGTGGAGTACCTCGTGACAGGGGAAGTACCGGGACCAGAGCCGCATTCTCCAAAAAATGTAACTGTCCATTTAAATTGCAGGTTATTTCGATCCACCTTATGGTTGTAGAGTAAATATGAAAGAGCATAGACATAATCATTTACCGTTAGATAATTTGGAGGGTCATGCCTGTGCTAGGCGGTTCCCTATAGATGAAAAAAAGTGGTTAGAACAAGCTGCCCAGCTAAATTTGTAGGTGCGCGATATTTTTGCTGTACTGAAACGAGAATTTCGAAACAACGTGTCTACCATCAAAGACGTATACAACTTACTGTAAAAAATCAGAGTCTAGGCAACTGAGCGAGTAAGGGATACTCCCGTGCAGGTTGTTCTACTTGTTAATGGCCGTACCTTTGGGTTTAGGGTATTTGAAATATCATATTTTATGTATATTTCTACAAGCAAATGAGTGGCATCTTAATTTTTGAAAATTTTAAATATTTTCTTATTTATCTCAATGTCTATATTAATTAATTTCTATATTATTTATATATATATATATATATAGATTAATTTACATAATCATTTTTAAATATTACAACAATAATAACAAAACATATTTTTTTATATACTCGTGTGTTAGGTAATCTAGAACCGGCCGTCGGCAAAGCCGACTGTCAGCCACAATCACCTTTTGATGCATGTAATGAATGAAGCTTACGAATTTTATGTACACTACAAATTAATTTTTTTTTAATAAATCATCCATCACTACGCATTGTACGGGTACAATTCTAGTATACCTATAAGTTTACAAGCTTATTCAAGTAGTTAAAACTTACTCTACAAAGACTAAATATACTCACAATATGGATACTCATTTTTTTGGATTAAATGTGTAGTAGGAAAGATAGTTTAGTTTGGTCATTATGGTAGATTTGTTGTAAATACCTGTTGTAAATTTTTAGTGTCTTTCGCCGAATGTACCTTATTAATCCAATTTGTTGTTAAAAAAAAGTATTGATACCAGATCTAAAGGAAAAGAACCATGTCGATTAGTTCAATCACACCACCTAAAATCGGAATCACTGAGAGCGATTCCACCAAACAAAATATCCAAGATTCCTGTCGAGAAGTCTTTAAAGATTTGGCAAATTACATTAAAAGAGTAGATATATTTATTATCCATTCACCAATATATATATATATATATATATATATATGAAATAGATTCATGATTTATCAACGGGTCTTTTCTCTTGATTTTGGTATCGATACCTAAGTCTCTTTAATTCACAAAGTGATAAAGTCTACGTATCACTTTATAGACAAATTTTTGTGTTCCTCGTTCTCTTTTCTATTTAACTAAAGGAAGGGGAGTGATCAAGAGGAAATAAACTTCATATTTCAAAAGTGTATTTGTGGTGCTGGATCGTATGTGTTTCGATTTTCGAGATAGCTTTATCCCGGGACTTGTATGAGATTGCAACAAAAACATCACGGTGTGAAAATCAGTGACACGACCTCCGCTGATAGGGATTTTTCTCATGTCTCGGTGTATTTGTAATCGGCATGAGTTTTTTCCATCCCTTTTGCAATCTTTAAATTAAACTTCCGAGAAGAATCTAGATTGTATAATTGTTTGTATCTTTGCAATTAAACTAGATTGACTTGAAAATTATGGGATAAACCCTGCCTATTTGGATCAAAGGATAGGATGTTTTTGTGATGGGAGATGATATTGGTATCACATAATTTAATAAATCTACTACACTTATGCATAATTTACTTGTACATTCTGTTATATCATTTGTACAGTGTGGTAAATTAACAAAAAATGATGGTACGGATATCAATTCCCTTTTGTGATTATCTATATGTTGTTTTTGATCCAATGAGAACGGTCTATAAAATAACATAAAATATCCCCCCCCCCCCCCCCTTAACACAGAATAAATAATCAAATTATTTTTTTCAAGAATTATTGTAAAAGCTAAAGGGTTAAATTGAAATAAGAAAAAGGTTAAAGGGTGTTATGAGTAACTAGAAATAGTCCGTACAATTCATGACAGCCGAATGTGTTTTATATATATTAGCAATGACACATGACTAAAAGGTTGAATATGATTGCGTCCGGCGTACGTGATAGTTGTATAATACAGAGAGTTATACGGGTATTATGTTAAAAAGCTAATTTTTAATTTTTTTTTTTTTTACATTACTATTTATTGTTATGTTAACGTACTTTTAAATTTTTAATAATCTATATATATATATATATATATATATATATATATATTTTGACTAAGTGATATTACATTAACTTTGATTAGAATATTAAATGTAAGAATAACATTAGAATATATTTAATGTTAACATAACTCTCAAATATTTTATAATGTATTATAGATTTTGTTGTACAAGAAAATACAGGGGTCTTACTCCTTTGTCACTTCATTTTTTATTTTTTATTTTTATTATTTTTTTATTTTTTTGTGTAAAACAAATGTGTAATTCTAATATTTTTTTAAGCATTCAATTTTTAGTGTATGCATTTTGTGCGTATGGTTTGTATATTCTTTATCGCCAATAATTATACTACTAATTCACTTCCCCGCACTCTCTTTTCACTCACATATTTTTTTTTCCCACTTTTATAATATCCAAACAATTTTTAAAATTCCGGATCAATCCGGCTGGTTGAACCAGGTTAACTCGAAACCGGGTGTACGACCGGTTCAATGATACCTTATTTTTGGGTTTGGTCTGTTTTCAAAGATCTGGTCGGGTTTTCCGTTGAACCGGGTTGACCCGAACACAGTTCCAACCGGTTTTTTCATTTTTTTAAGCAAAAGTACTAAGGAATGGTCATAATTTTATACAATCTTTTGGTGTAGTTAATTATTTACTCATATATATAATTTTTGGATTTGATTATATAGTTTGTGTAATATTTCTAATTGTTGTTATATAGTTTAAAATTTGTATTCTCATTAGACGGTTATTGTTTTTGTTATTTAAATTTAGTGTTTTTTTAATTTATAGTCTAGTTTTATAGTTTAATATCTATATTAGCTACCATTAAAAAAAAGCATGGACCGGTTGAACCGGAACTAATAACCTGACCGGATCAACCAAAAACACGGTTTCTAAAACATTGTATCCAAAACACAACCTTAAGTACACCAAGTAGATTTTTGTCAATGAGGCATAACGTAAAACAAAACACAATATTATCAAGAGTAAATTACATTTTTGGTCCCTGAAGTGGTCAATTTTTGCAGTTTTAGGTCTTAACTCGAAAAATTACAATTTTTCCCCTGAACTCGGCTTTTTTTTTCAATCAAGACCACTTCCTAAAACGACGTTAAATAAGCTCCGTTAAAGAGTAAATGGCAGGGGTAGTTTCG
>JAOXNX010000035.1:20575787-20590616 GCA_028566075.1 Solidago caesia | reverse complement strand
ACGCACCCCCCAGCAAAGCCGGGTGTGTAACTCGTTCCCACGATGGTTCCCCTGGGAGACTTAGGAACCATTTTTTTTCGATCAAGAGGTAAATGCCCAAGGTCAATGTAAATTTGTATTTGAACCCTTTAAACTTTTCAACTAAAAATTTGATTTTTTTTAATTATTGACTGAAGTGCGGTAAATGATTTTTGGAGACCATGTACCAGGTAAAAAAATAAGCCTCATATAACATAAATATTATATATACAAATATTACGATAATAGCTATAACTGTTAAAAAAAAACCAAAGGTTATAATTTCTTAAAAGGTTACTCATTCAAATTCTCATAATCAAAAGTTGATTAGAAAAAGTTAAACTTATTTTTACAAGTAGACAAAAGTTACTATTTTCAATATCCATTGAATAATTTCGCTCTCCGAACATTTTTTGAAGCATAATCGTTGATAAAACTTTTATCATATAATATCGAATAGAACATTCTCAATTGTTATCATTATCAATTTGTTAAACATCTCTTTCGATATTCTCAACTTATAATTTTATAAAACTTATCTCTGCAGTCGCCAAAGTTACGGGAATAGTCAATAATATTGTATATGCAATAAATGCATCAGGAAAATAGTTGGCTTGATTTCTAAATTTTAACTTTAATACGGATTTAAGTTGTATTCTGCGCTAATTGATTTTGGGTTAGTCTAAAATAATATATAACTAAGAAATTTAATTTAGGCTTACTTTTTATATTTGCATGGCATTACTAAAAATGGTTTTTTTTAAATAAGTATAAATTTTTTATAGTATATTAATAACAACATATCTTTAAAAATTGCCTCTTAAAGTCGATGACCATGAGTAGTTGTCCCTATTTTTTTTTTTTTTTGAACATAGTAGTCGTCCATATTACATATGCCAAGATCTTTCACTGATTGAAGTATATTAATGATTCAGATTTAGTTTACTTCAAGGTTAGTGAGTTCTTGGTTTAGAGAGTAACAAATGATAATCTTTACTTATATAAAAAGCAACCCCTTATATTTTTTTTCTTCTTAAATGATGATTTGAAGTGCCTAAAATGCCATTCTCATTTATTCATTAATTTAAACATCTTCAACTAATAAACATATAATCCCCTTATTCAAAAATAAATTTCAACATAGATCCTCAACTCTTAAAATAACCACACTACCCCCTTTTACATCAATTACTTTTACATTCACCACCACACCAACACCACCGCCCCCACCATCCGTTGCCGCCACCGCCGTTGCCGCCTATATAAAAAGCAACCCCTCATATTTTTTTCTTAAATGATGATTTGAAGTGCCTAAAATGTCTTTCTCATTTATTCACTAATTTAAACATCTCCAACTAATATACCTATAATCCTCTTAATGAAATAATTTACAACATAGAACTTCAACCTTTAAAATAACCACACTACCCCTTTTTACATCAATTACTTTTACATTCACCACCACACCACCACCGCTGCCCCCACCACCCGTTGCCGCCACCTCTGCCGCCACCTGTCGCCACCACCCCGCCGCCGCTACCACCATCGCCGCCGTATCGTGCGGGCATGCGTTTAGTAATAATATTGTTATTGATTGATATGCTTAATCCTAAGACTCTATTCTCCAAAAATAAGTAGTAATACGTTACATGAAATGAACTAAAATTGATTGATATGCTTAAAATTGTTAATGGTCCATGGTTCAAGTGGTGAGACACTCAGGTTTTACCCATGAGGTGGATGTTCGAATTTTGTCAAGTGCAAATTCATACTCTATTAATCACAGTTGTTAGGGAAAGCCTACTAGGGTTTTTCCTTTGGCACCATTGCTCGGCTTGTGGTAACGGAATCCGGTTTAGACAATTGACTATCAACTATCGAGTTAGGACCTCATCATTTGACGATGTATTCGAAAATTATCTGTCAAAAAAAAATAAAAATAAAAATTAAATGATTGTTACATAATTCACCAATAATATATATATATATATATATTTATTTATTTATTTTTACCACTTTTAAAGTATAATATTATAATACTATACTGTAGTATAGATGGGCTTTTTATGCCTTGCAATTTGCAAATCATAAAACCCATGTCTACCCAGTTTTCTCACCTGGCATTCTGGCAAACATGCCCAAATTTCGACCCATATAAAAAATGCTAACTTTGTTTTACTCATTTACTTCATTAGTCATTACTATTAGGCTTTGTTTCGTTTTATCGTACCAGGAGCCCAGTACTCGATATATCAAGCAATAATTTATGGGCCAACTTTTAACTCCAACTGGTATGTTTCAACTTAAGGTTTGTTTGTCTTGAACGGTTGAACCTGATGATCTAAACAGTATGACTTAACTGGAAAAGTCATAAATATACAACCTTTATCAATTCAGATGTTGATTTTTAATAAGTTTCTTTTAGTAGCACTCCATTCCGCACATAAAACGAACAACAACAATGTTATTAATTCAGTCACTTTATCTAGAACTTAATAAATAAAAATAACAAACATGACCAAGTTTATTATTGTTACAAAAAGAGCCACCATCTGTTATTTAATTCTACTATTTTAAAGTTAAAGTTTAATAGACCAAAGGAGGCATTGGCACTTTGCCTGAATTAATCAAAGACAAGCAGTCAATTGTTTATGCAACAAAAGAAAACCAAACAACAAAGGCATCTCCCCGATCCACTCTCTTAAATTATTTTGTAAATGTAAAGTAAAATAAAATAATTTGTATTCTAAAAGTTTCATAAAGCAATACCATTATGAAAAAAGAAGGTTAATTTCTACTTTTAATATTCAATTTTTTCAAGAAATGAACTAACATAGACAAAAACAAAACAAAAAAACTAGAGTGTAGTTGTGCATGTAGATGCTCTCTAGACCTTGAAACCTACACAAATGTCAGCCACCTCACTTTTATGTTTCTTGTTGTCTTATAAACGTGAACAACACAACCATTTATTTTTTATTCTTCCTAACCCTTTTTTTTTTCTTTTCCATAAAGTTTATTTTTATTCACACAAACCTAACACCCACAAATATAGAGTGGCAAATTATACATCTGGAAATTACATCAAAACGAATTTATACCAGTCATCCCACTTAATCGAGCAATGTTTCATTTTAATTCTATACCATAAAAAACCAATAGACTTAATCTATTGAAATATCTTCTCAATGTTGATAGAAACACTGGCAAACCTCTTGTCATTACGGGCCTTCCATAAACACTAACACGTCACAAAAACAATATCTTTCAACATCTTTCTTCCTTTCTTTCCAAGCCCAACGTGATTCTGGATATCAAAAAGATCAATAACAGAAAAAACAAAGAAAGGGCCCGACTTACACCATATACTTATGCGTTGCCAAATCGCCATGGAGACTTCACAGGAGCATAGCAAATGCCCCACAAATTCATCAGTAGCTTCGCATAGCCCACAAACCGTCGTCTCGAAGTAACAAATTTGTGCCTTCAATGCCATCATAGTTGAAATAAGATCCATTGTCACTTTCCACATGAAGATATTGCACTTTTTACGCACCCACTAATCATTTTCACACTCTTAACTGATTAATGTCAACTTTGATAAATATATAAATGTAACACGCTAAATAAATACGGGGTATGAAAGATGTGAGATGGAGACGGTCCTACTTTTACCAGAAGTTTGAAATGTATAGACACATCATAAAAAGATGATATGAACAATTTTGGTAACACGTTTCTTTTTCTTTGTTAAATTGCTGGCGGGTGTAGCTTTGATATAGATTAAAGTGTAGGGTTCTTATTATAAAATCCACGTCGACAGAATTCCATTTCTCTGCTGCAAAAAATAATAAAAATTTATACGAAAAATATAATATAAAATATCAATGAAAGAAACTTTTAGACTTGACCTGTAGTAACGTACGGTAGACATCCCCCGACCTATACATACACAAGAACTGTATCTATCTATTTTTGCTTGCCTTTATTTACTCGTCACATTTTATTCATCAAGATCTGCACCTCATTTTTCTCTACTCCACACTCAGGTTTGTTTTTTACTCTATTCATTATTGATAATTTGATATATACATACACACACTTATATATATAATCACACTTATAGTACTACCGATTTTCATGAAATATTTGGGGGAAATAATTTGATTTATTTATATGTATATATAGAGGATTAAATTTTTAGGTGTTATGTTGTTTTGGTACTGATTTACTTGGAAGTTATTATGGTTTTGGTGATTTTTCCCAGAGAGTACGAGAGAAAGTGAGAGAGATTGCTAATATATATATACATATGTATATATAATGCAGTATGTGATTCAATAATCGATAGATTGTAACAGCAGCTTGATCACTGTTGATGTGGAATGGTAATCTCGTATATGAAGCTAGTATGCATTTGGGAATCTACATATTGATTTTTGTCAGAGTCTTTTGTACGTTATGTTGATCACAGTATCAGTTTGTCATTCTCGACAAGTATTTCTTTTTTTTCGTTACGAGTTATTGTAGTTTTGGAATAGTCTTTTACACACGAACGAAGATACAGACACACGTTTGTATATAATTTCTTCACATTGGAAGATCACAAGGAAATGTATTCCTTTCGTATTTTGTCTATTATGTTTGTACAAATCCCAGAAAGTGATTTAATGAGTTTAAAGCACATACAAAATGATTTGAAAAAAAAACCCCTCATTCGAGTGACTTTTTTTGTGATTGGATAGTGTTATATCTTTCGGAATGGCTATATGTTATTTGGCTGCACTTTCACGACAAAACTTATCAACATTTTGTAGTAACTTGGAAGTTATGACAGTTGAAAACATGGCCCTGCTTTTCCCCAATTTGTATTAGATCTCATAAGGCCTGCTTCCCCATGTGTTCTGTCTCTATAAGTGATTGTTTTTTCGACTGTTCGTTGTTTCTCTTTTCTGATTGTTCTAATCTGTTTTATTCTTGTTAGTTTTTACAGTAAAAGGGGTATCAAAGGAAAGAATTTATGCTTAGAAAGTAGAAACATAAGTTTACTGATAGATAGAAGTGTAAAATATCTCAACTGATGGTCATAAGGTATTAAAAGGTGTAACTGTGCCAGGGAATAACGTCAATTTCTTCCAGAGTGGAAATAGTTATTCTGGCAACTAGTTTATGAAATGTATGCTTTTAGGCTGTTCACCTTATCTTATTATTGAGCTCTTAGTTTTGGGTTGCTGTTCAAAATGTACTTAACAGACAAATGATTCTTGGAAATCGTAATGGTCAACCAGACTTGCTATATTATTCTAATACAATGTCTTTGGCTTATGGCTGACATCACATCCTATTAAGGGACACGGGCTAGATTATTCGGTTTCTGAATTGATATTGACTGTCTATATACAACCTTTATTTTCATTTTTATCAAGTCCCACTAATCTGGCATAAAAACTTGTTTGAGATGACTTCATTGTCGACCTTCTATCCTTGTTTTCCAACCTCTCTGTTTTGTGTTTTCTAGTTTTTTGTACAACAACCTCATTGTTGGTTTTTTTTGACTGTATGACTACACATGCAGCTTGCAAGTATGACTTCACGTCCTCCTCTTAATGAAAGAATACTTTCATCCATGAACAAAAGATCTGTTGCTGCACATCCTTGGCATGATCTTGAGATAGGTACTTTGTTCTATTCATTTGTTCTTCATTTCTTCGTACTCTGTTTTATTCATTAGTTCTTGATTTCTTTGAACAAGTGTCCTCTCCATGTGTAATGATGTATTGACTTTCAAGAACCTGACTTCATTAATGATCCAATGCAGGACCAGGCGCGCCAACGATCTTTAATTGTGTAAGGATTAGATGCAATATAGATCAAAGTCTAGGATGTGTATGGATTTGCATTGTGGAACTATCTTATTATTGCGATGTTAAGTCCCAATAATCAATTTTGTATTGTTTTGATAAACAACTTCTATATCGATTTATTAGTTTTACATAATCGGTTTCATACATGTTGCAATGGATTGATTATCTAAGGGTAAACCAAAATTACCTAATTATCTCTATTCTTAACATAATCTGGGACTTTTACTCCCATTTCACTAAAGGGCTCTTTTTTTAATTTGTAAAAAATATATATATTTTTTTGTTTATTTTACCTATTAGTTCCTAAAATAGTTAAATCTGTTAAACACTCAAATATCTTCTTATCTGACTAACAACTTCAAACAGCAGAAGTACATCAAACACCACTTTCACAGTTTGTTTATCTGATCATTAGATATCACATCATTCTGGTTTAAAACGCACATCAAACACCACCTACATTACTGAAATCACTGTCCCATATTTGTTGGGTGTCTTCTCAATTTGGGATTTTTTTTTGTATTAAAAGAGTAGCCAAATGTCAATAGAAGTACCCCGTGCTGCTAAATTTAGTTGAGTAATTCGGCGGAGAGAAATTTATGTCCATTTCAGTACCCCATGTTGCTGAAGCATACTTTTTTAGGTTATTGAAATTAGCAAGGGAAGCAAGGTGAAGTATGAGCTCGACAAAAAAACAGGACTTATCAAGGTAATTGAAAAGTATAACTAGCATAATGATTGAAGATTTCATGCTCATACGAGTTTCTGATTTGCTTTATCAGGTTGATCGTGTTCTATATTCATCTGTGGTGTACCCTCACAATTACGGTTTTGTTCCTCGTACTTTGTGTGAGGATAACGACCCAATCGATGTCTTGGTCATCATGCAGGTATGTAATACTCTGAAATTTTATCAATCTGATATGATTCAGCATATATCTGAGTAATAAGTATCACTTGAACTCTTCCTAAGTTAGTTTAATTAGAGCTGGCTATTTCGACCCATTACTAATGAGTGCGTCAGTTTGGGTTATATCTATACGGGTCAAACTGTAACACAAATACACAATAGCTTGAAAGGAGACCTGTTAAAGGGGTCAAGCTGCAAAAAGCGTAATTTTAAATTATAAAACCTGAAATCATGTTATAAAAAAATGTAGATTATTTTTCTCTTGAACAGAAAAAAAAAGTAGATTATTATGGAATAATATAATTTTTATAATCATGTTTGATATTAGATAAAAAAAAAAACAGTATAATATTTTTGGAGAAAAGTCGTTTCGAGTCAACCCAGCTCGCTTTGACATGTATTTAAGGCTACCCACTTTAACCTTTTATCCGACCTACCCATTTTGCTTCCTGTTTTTTTTTTTGGGATCATATTTAGTATAATGGCAAGTGTTAACAATGTTTTTCACACATATACAGGAACCGATATTGCCAGGTTGTTTCTTACGTGCCAAAGCCATAGGCCTCATGCCCATGATTGATCAGGTATTCTATACGATTGCCAAAACTTATACTTTCATTCTTTTGCCCATCAAACAAATTTACTAATACTTATGGACACTTATCAGGGTGAAAAAGATGATAAGATAATTGCAGTTTGTGCTGATGATCCAGAGTATAGGGACTACACCGACATCAAGGAGCTCCCACCACATCGCTTGGCTGAGATTCGCCGCTTCTTTGAGGACTGTATCCTTTCAAAGCTAGATCATAGTATAGTTTAGAGGTTGAAAATAGGAAGGCTGGGTAAACAAATGGGTAAGTTTTTGCATAGGTTGACATAGGTCGGGTTGGGTTGACACTTAAGTACTTTTTGTTCTAACTTACTATATGTCAGTGTGTCAGATTTGATTACAAAACATTTTCAATAATAGTCCAGTGTTTTTTTAATAAAATGATTCAAGAAGTTTATGCTTTAAAAATATCTTGCATGACTCTTTACCCATTTGACCTGTTTCTCTTCAAGATATTCCTTTTACTCGTTAGTATAAGACATAACCCAAATGGACCCCATTCATAAGTAATTGGGTCGAGATTGGCTCTTCCAGTATAACTACTCATTTACAGTCCAGATATGTTATATTAAAACGCTTTTAAGGATGCAAATCTTGTTTCTTAACAATTAGTAGATAAGAAGAATGAGAATAAAGAGGTTGCCGTTGATCATTTCTTGCCAGCTGATAAGGCAATCGAGGCGGTCAAATATTCCATGTAAGTAAAAACCTTAAATGCTTATAGAAGACATCAAAATTTAAATCGATTTTATCCATATCAGCATTCAATTTTGTTCCATGTGAATACAGATGTATCCACTTTTAGCAAATCTGATACACTGATTTAAGTATTCTAAACAATTACGTGTTGTGTGAATGATACATCCGATAATAATAGGGAATATATACATCCGATAGTAATAGGGAATATATATACATATCTTGTGTGATGGACAATTCATAAGTACATACACCTGCACTCCATCGACACAAAGCAGTAATCATATACCACATTGTGCCGCATACCGTTCCTGCTCTCTTATAACACCTCTACATTAGTCCGATACTAGGAATTACTATCCAAGATAACATTTTTTTGATCCAAGTCATAATCGGCTCAACTAGAGGTGGCTAAGTGGGTGGGACGAGCAGGCTAGGTAATAGTTTAAACCAGGTTTAGGTCAAACTGGGTACTCTTATACTACAAGTCCAACGGATTGGGTCGATCCATCAACAATTTTGTGTTCCCTTTTTTGGATTTGTATATATAGTTAATGTGTTGAATAAGTTTAAAAAACTATTTAGTGATACTAATCAAGGTTGCGGAAGTCGCTAGGCGCTCCTAGGTCGGTCGACTAGGGAGTTAGGAGTACCCGGGCCTATGTGGGGAGTACTCGGGGGGTCAAAGCGGCTAAGTCAGGGAGTACCTGGAGTAATCGGCCGACTCGGATCGACTCGGCGCCCTACCTTGTAGCGAGTACTCGGGGAGTATTCGGCTCTACTCGAGGAGTTTTGCAACAGTGATACTAATAGATACTTTATCAGTTTATCTTTATCTAATAAAACAGTTTATCTCAAGTCTTAAGCATCTAATAACACTTTGGGTGACCCTAACCCGTCTGACCCATTTGACGTGTTTCCTTGGCTATGTTTTAATACTTTACCTGTTGGAGATAATTACAACTCAAACCGACCTGACCCATTTTTAGGAAAATGGGTAGCAATCTTTAAGCATAATTGCACAACCATGCATGTGTTGAATCAGAAATACACACACTGATACACACTTGAATAGTTTTCTATCTAACTTTTTGATTGCGTAAAACTAAACTTACTAAAAGATAGTCAAATGCACGTGAACTATGATATTGATTTTCAGCAGCATGTCCCATCAATAATATATTACAATAAAAAAATGGATATCACATAAACTATGTGAAAGCCTAACCGTATGTTCATCTCGTTTTGCTCACATATATTAATATAATTACGAGACAAAGCCGTCGAGAAATTTTTACAAGGGTGAAAACCCTAGGCCGGAGGTCCTTCTGAAAGCAGCCTCTCTACCTTTGGGTAGGGGTAAGGTTGTCTACATCATACCTCCCTCAAACCCCGGCTCTTGCCGGGATTGAGTATTGTTGTTGTTGTTGTTGTATATTAATATAATTATGAAGGGTGGGTTCAGTTATCCATTTATAGCCATATTGTTATGTTCCTCAGCTTGAATATCTTTATATTTTTTACTCTCTCATTTTTCTGCAGGGATCTCTATGCGGATTACATTGTGGAGGGATTGAGGCGATAGACTCGTGACTATGGGAACTATTAAGCACTTCTGTGACTTGTTTTCCGTTGATGATGTCGAAAACTATCGGAAAATGTGTTACTATTATAAAGAAAATTGATCTGTTTATTATGAATCATGATGTCTTTCGACATACCAAATTACATGACAGGCAGACTTCAGCAAGAAATTTGGTACTTGATCATTGTATATTGATTTTCTTCAAAAATCATGCTTATTAGCTTTAATTTGTGGGTGTTTCTACAAACATTATACTTTCAACTTTAGAAAAATTGATTGTGACATTAAACTTTATTTTCAACAATAGACCAAAGATTGAGATTCAACAAGTTAACTTTGTGACAAAACGGGTGTGTTTGGATGTGCATATTTAGAGTAATTAATAGGGCCGAGCAAAACCGAACCGGAAAAACCGAAAAAAACCGAAAAAACCGAACCGAAAAAACCGAAAACCGAACCGAATCCAACGGTTTCAAAATATGAAAAACCGAATTAATCGGTTTTTGGTTCGGTTTTGGGTCAAAACCGAACCGTGCTCAGCCCTAGTAATTATAGTATATTTAACAGCCCTAGTAATTATAGTATATTTAACAGCCATATTTAACAGCCATAATTATAGTATATTTAACAGCCATATTTAACAGCCCTAGTACTTTTTCTGTTTGAAATTGTAGTAATAATATAATTATAAGTTGTAATAGTATTATGTGAAAAACCAGGTAAATGAGTAAGCTTACATTACAAATTCTAATATGCTCAAGATTAGGCATGTGATCGAAGACATTCGTTGGTGCATTCCAGCCCCAAATAACTTAACGTCGATACCAACCACAAACTTGACCATGTTAGCCTGTTAGGGAACATGGGTATGTCTGAATCAATGAGAGGCTACATACAAAAAAAGTACTAGAAGGGTACCCGCGCAATGCGGTGGCGTTGGTGGTGGCAGACTGGCGGCGTGTGGTGGCGGCGGCGGCGGCGGTGGCAACTGGTGGTGTTGATGACTGATGGTGGTACGTGGTGCCGCCACTGGCGGGGGCGAGTAGTGTAAAGATAATTGATGTACATGGGGCAGTGTAAGTATTTTAGTAGTAAATTGATTGTATAGGCGTAATGGGTATTTCCAATATTGAAATGTAACATTGGTGTAATCTTTATATAGTAGTTGTATAGATATAGATATGTTAGCATGATGAAGCAAAGGCAAAAATACACACCGGAAATTCGAAATCATTTCATCTTATTTTTACAATCCGACATAGGCATATAACATACGTCAAAAGCTTATTTGGCTATATGGGCATAGCTTAAATGCGCAGATTAATTTGGCATACCATTGAATGTAATTAGTCTTTACAGTTTGGAACCATCTAAAATGGATTTAAACATTAGAGATCATCATTTAAGTATATATACGATGAAAGGTGAATCTACCAATGCCAATATTTTAACAGACGAGAGGCACACCATGAGTTCATCAATGGATTCAGGACGGATGTCACTCGCGCCGAGTCATAATGTACTACATGTTTTCATCTGATCCATATGAAGGGTATGTTACAGAAAACTACATCTTTTGACAAACTAAATTTCATAAAAGCCCATTCGTTATCTAGACAACAGCCTTACACAACTACATGTACATCTACATGATGTACCGGTGTATGAATAAAGATACCGGTGTACATATCATTACCTGTCGAAGATATCAAGACTAGATACCGTAACAAATATAGTCTTATTGGATAAGCCGTTTCTACAAATAGGAAAGTTAATTATATAAATTTAAATGTTTAGTTTCAAATGTTGCAACCATTTTATGTTTTATATTTAGATATTTAATGAGTATCATCAAAAATATTTTATTTTTTATTTATACTCGGGTCATATTTACTTGTATTGTGTGGATGCAAAATATCAAAACTCTAAACTTATAAGTTTTATCATGTAGTTTTTGATTTAACATGGTTGTAGATGGGTCGACACGACTCATGTTTGTTATGTGGGTTGGGTGTGGGTTTAACTTTTCGACCATGATTATTAAATGGGCTGGCTATGGGCCAGGGTATATGAACCCGCCAACACCTGCAACGAACACGACACGATTGCTACCCCTAGGTGAAAGTATGATAACTACATTAACTTTATAATTGAAGTGCAAGTATACATTAAATATTGATCTGTCAAAAAAAGGGTGTTTGTATATTATGTTTTAAGAGTGATTATACGATATTCAATAATGAGTCTCAATTGTTTTCTTCGCAATTGTATCTCAACTAGATTTTGTGTGAGCCATCATCAAATATAATTTCATATTTCGATCTCCATAAAATAAATAATTAATCAACTGAAAGTAATTATCCAAAACTCATTATCTATCCCTTAATTATCATATAATCAGAATCAATCTGTTTATCTTCTTTTTTTTTTTTTTGGTTTTAATAAACATTAAGACAAAGCCAATATTATAACTAACACAACGGGTTTTAAAACGCATATCCAAACACCCTCAAAATCCAAGTGAAATAAGATATGGAAATTCATAGATTTGACCTTAAAAATCAAATACATGATCTTTGTCTATAGATAATATATTCTAAAGGAAGTTCTTGATACACATAAAGTTACATCTGAAAAGGTAATATGTTCAAGATTAGGCATTTTGTTAGAGATAACCAATAAGCAAGTTCCAGTCCAAATTGCAATGAATACGAGTGACGCGTTTGGCCAAGTTAGGGAACACCCGGGGATGTATAACCAAGATCTGGCTTAGATCCTGCGGAAACAAAACACCAACAGTTTTTAACTTTTTCAAGTTTGCTTTGACAATCCGTTGTAGCTTGTGTTAAGAGGTTCTTTAATAGTAGATGTTTTATGTCGACTTAGAATTAAAAGTAATAGACATGTGCCATTCGAAATTAAAATACTTGGCTTAATATCTCAATGTAATTGACAAGTAAACATGATGTTACAGTTCAGTTAGTCAGTGTCAATATTTAGCAGATGAGAGGCAGGTAATGAGTACAAAAATATACCCATAAATACTAATGCGAGCTTCAAGAAGAGAGACCGGCCAAACGGCCTTCTAAAAGAGTAGGCTGAGGACATATAATCCATTGTATTTAGGTAGTCCAGTTTAGGATCATCTATTACCAAATTTAGAACTATATAAACCAGTCCGCAGTTAGGGTTATTGTATACAGAGTAAAAGATTAACCTAATCTCTCCAAAGATGACGAAAAGACCTTAACTGTCTCCAATTTATCACAGAATACTCGTCCTTCAGAAACCAATTATTCTAAAACAGGCCAACCCGAGAAAATTTTCATAAGGGATTGATCACACAAATAAATAATAGATAACAAATTGATTTTTTTCAAACACGGAAAATGTAAATCATCTTCAGGCACATCTATCGGATGGAAGTCGAATCTCAAGTTGTTGAACTTTGAATGGGCATAATACCGGCACAAAGAGCAAGGGTTTGATCAACAGAGTTATGAAGCTTGTTGACTTTCTTTTAACTGAGCAACAGAAAGGCATATGAAACCCCCAGAGGCCCTTTACTACAAGAAAAATATAATTTAGTGACAAGGGTTTTGAACACTCAAATTGTCACTAAACTAGATCGAGTTTTAATGGCGCTTTTTAAAAATTGTGTAAAATATACATACAATCGAACCACCTAGTGACACTTCCTATATATGTCTCTAACAATTTTCCATCTATTTGAAAAAATTCACCTGAGCAGAGATAAAATTTGTTCATTTAAGCAGTTCATCATGTAATTTGCTTATGACATCTTCTTGACTTCTTGTTCGATTTGATTGGCCGGTGGTTATAGATGAATCTTTGTGTCTTGTGATCATAACCATAAAGAAAGAGGGCCGGGAGGTTTGACGCATGCAACCTCGAGAATTATAAAACAAAAAACAAAAGCTCTACGATAGAAAAAGGAAATCAACATCGTAATTATAGAAAGGACCAACATAGAACAGTATGTTGATCGAGCAAGAATTTGGAGAAGAAATAAGCAGAGCAAAAAATTAGAGAAATGAAGAGGTTAGAGTTGACATCTAATTATCATAGCAAATACGACATGGCCAATAATCTAAAATGTAGAGACGTTCATTTGAAAAGCAATAGATTTTAAAGGTTACTAAAGGATCCATATGTGAAACATGAAGAATGTTCATAAATCCATTGGAATTCATTTCTTCCATACCAAAGAATTAGATCAATGCTCTAGCTAGAGCTTGCATCGAAATATGGAGGTGACTGGTGTTGAATATAGTGATAAAGCGGTGAAAGTCTCAAGTGCTGGACATCGATCTCGGTAGTAATGGATTATCTTAATGTTCTAAAAAAAGTTCAGGATTCTACATACTAAATGTGAGAAATATATAAACTCGACACTATGCATCCTCACAAAAGTCATACGAAAAGACATGTTTATTTTTATGATAATTGGCATCAATAAGTAAACAAAGAAGCAAGTACCAGCAACGAATTAAAACTGGTTTGAATTTGAAAGTAATCAGGTCTAATTATGCTCAACAAAAAACTAAAGGAAGGTATATGGTCATAGCAGCCAGCAAGAAATAACATGCCCACCTGCAACACACCTATGATGCTCCTAAAGACCAAATATATACAAGTTTCGGAGAAACCCCCACAAACTCGTATCAGTTCTTCATCATTAGCTTTGGTCTTGCAGCAGCCATTAGTTGATCCTTTTTTTAGTATTTGACGCTTTAAAATAAAATCCCAATTAACATGGGTATTTATGGCGCTTACAGGTTTTTTACATACTATATAGTGACCCGCCTATTTTATTTGTATACAAAAACACTGCAAATATATATAAGAAACGACGCAATCAATTAATATCCCAAAAAATGAAACTTGGCCAAGCATTTTGACAACATCATACAATCTATGATCGTTTACAGATATGAATTATAAAAACAGCATCTTTGGTGATTTTCCCTTTCATACAAAGGAAGAAACAAAATAAACTGATAGACCTAGCTTGCATTTGCAATTATTCAAAACAATACCTGAATATGAGAATTACCAACATGATCTTGGAAAGCTTCAAAAAAATTCAACCTTACACGAGTTGGAGCCACAATGGATG
>JAOXNX010000035.1:20549826-20568597 GCA_028566075.1 Solidago caesia | reverse complement strand
ACAAGCAAAGACACAACAACAATTTTTGAAACATATATTGGCAAACTAAGAAATACATTTAATCTGCAGGAAGCATGCATGACAAGCTAGCTAGCTAGGAAAAAGACGAGAAACCAAATTCATGAAACGTTAATTAAGTCTAATATATATACGGTAATTATTTACTTGGATATCACTACAAGAATTTTCACATTAGGAGACCCAAACCTTTTGGGGACGACATTTTGTCATCCCCGAAGGTCACTAAACGACAAAATATTTTGCTTTTTACTCTTTCGGTCAACAAAACTTTTGGGGACGACAATGTCGTCTCAATGTCGTCCCCAAAAGTCGAAATTAAAATAATTTTCATTTTTTTAAATACAAAGAAAATAGTAAATTATTATTAAACATTTGGGGACGACATTGTAACATCCTAAACTTTTTATTATTTGACTTTGACCGTTAAGTCAACCGTTAGTTTTATTGATTGATCGTTAGTTGATTGATGACGCCGTTAGTTGACGAGATGATTTGATGTTTTTGATGTGATGTTTGATTGATTTGATGACGATGTTTTAAGTTAATCGTTTAATGCTCGTAGGGTCGTTCGGTTAACTATTGTACCTTAGATTGTTTAAGATGTAAGACTAGGGGCTGAAATTGTCTTTATGTGTAAGTTTAAGACAGAAATTAAGGGTTGATTAAGTCCTAAAGTGGCTGTTAACATGATCAGTTATTGATCATTTCTTATCTTAAGCATTTTTTCCATTTCTCTCAAAACTCAAGTATTTGACTTTTTTGCAAGTGATCAATTAGTTCAAGTTTGAGCAATCAATTCTAAGAACAGGTATAGATGATGATTTTAGATTACTGTAATTCTATTTTATTATCTTAATTAAGTTGTATTTGGTCAAAATGATAGTATTTGAATATAAATTATTTTGGTCAAATAAATCATCAAATTTTGATGTAAAATAGATGGATGGTTGAAGAGTTGTTTTCATAGCATTTTGTAAGTCATATTTTAAGGTATTTTGGTATTATATGAACATGGAAATGATTTGAAAGAGTTTGGATTCGTATGGGTTGACTTTGATTGGGCTGTTGGTGTGTTTGTCCCGTATGGGGCGTATTGTACGCCCTGAGGGGCGTACCGTACGCCAGTTTTTGTACAAAATGAAGTTTGTCACTACCATACGCTTCACTATACGTCGAAATGGTTATTTCTGGGGGCGCCGTACCGTACACCAAGCTTGGGCGTATCGTACGCCGGTTGGTTCTTGTCTGTCGTACCGTACGCCTCCTGCCACCGTATCATACGCCAGTTATACATGGTTTGGCGTATCGTACGCCATGTTTGGGCGTATTGTATGCCAGTGTTGTTTGAACTGCCGTATCGTACGCCCTTGGCCGGCGTAACATACGGCTCTGCTGATGTGTTGTTTTTTTGTTTGTCGAGTTGATGTATCTTGGGTCCCATTGTTGGTCCATGTGATGTTCGGTTGAGACCTATAGTTGAACCTAGTTCGTTATCGTCGTTTTAAGTTATTTTAAGTGGAAAAGATTTGGGACTCATAGGTTGCGTATTTCAAGTTTATTAATGATACATGTATGATCATAGGTTGTTGGATCTTGACGTTTACTTGATACGAGTATATTGTTGCTAGTAGTGCATCTCGCGAGGTAAGATAACTACCTTTTGACACGAGGAGCACAACGAAAACATAGTTTTGATAACGGCTGATAAGTAACGCCCTTTCAAACGCTTGTTGAGTTTTGGGATTATACGGGAGGGCTTATGGTTGTTGTTTATGTATGCTAAGCCTAAGTTAATTTGATTTACTAATGTTATGCATGCTATGTTGGTTTTGATGATCGTATGGTTTGATGATTGTATGATTGATTGATGAATATTGTTATTTGGCCTATACATGTAGTGCACTAGACTTATGTAGGATTGCCTTGTTCACGATTGCACGATAAGGATCCTAAAACGATGAGATTGAAATGGTTGATTTACTCGAGTATAAAATAAGGTTGATAAAAGTGTTAAGCTTAACCCATACTAATTCCTCGGGGAGTTGGTGTGATGACGGTAGGACGTACAGGGTAGTCATGATACTCTCTACGTTAGTTGGTTATGATCGATTGAGTATGCCGGGTGGTTAGAACCGATCACTTAGCTTTGCTAAACGCCTTACTTTTGGATTTGGTTATGTCTATCCTAAACGACAACGATGGACCCGAAAGGACAACCCATCATGTCGGGTGCAAGGTTCCTCAAAGGTCGAATGGCCTCCTATGCACAACTTGTGATTGATTTGATAACGATTGTAAATGGCATAACCTAAGATTAATGATTACGATTGAAATGGTGATAGTTAAGGTGATTAAGGTTGATAGGCACATGTAGGAATTTACTTTCCTATTATGCTATACGGTTGTATATGATTATCTGTTTGTTTATATACTTGACATGCGTATGATGATTATATAAAAGATTGAATTGATTGAATTGGAAACATTTTCATAACTGTGGTTATCTTACTCGGCTTTTAAGCTGACACTTGTTTTATTGAAATGGTTGTGTTTCCTCAGGATGGACGTGATGGATTGTAGAGTGAGATTGGGTAGAAGCTTGCGTGATGAAGACTTTTACCATAGATTGCCTCGTTTGTATAATATATGTTTGTGGTTGCATTTGAGATTGTATTTGATTGTTTGAGTGTGGATTTCTTTTATTGTCATTGTGATGCGATTAGTAACACCAAATGTTTGATTTGCATTTCCGTTAGGAAATGATGATGTTTTAAAGGGACGCTTCCGTATTTTGAAAAGGTTATTTCGAAAAAAAATTGAAATCCATATTTTCTAAAGATGGGTGTTACAGTGGTGGCGGCAGTAAAGCAAGTGGTGATGGTGGCAGCGACAATAGAGGTGGTGGTGGTGGCAGCGACAGAACAGGTGGTGGTGGTGGTGGTGGTGGCGGCGGCGGCAGCGGCGACAGAACAAGTGGTGGTGGTGGTGGTGGTGGCAGTAGTAGAGCAAATGGTGGTGGTGGCGACTGTAAAAGTGTAGAGCAAGTAAGTTATCATTACCATCCCCCCAATTTATTGAGTAATGGTCCATTACCCACTATTGAACAATGATTGCATTTCCTACCCCTAATCAAGCATGCTTATTCATTACCTTTCCCGTTCCTTACCTCCTAATACCCTAACCAAACACCCCCTCAATATAGCATACATTTCTAAGTAAAGGTCGGATTGGTCATGATGACTCTCCTCGCGAGGCCAAACCCTGATGCGAACCAGATTTGCATGCCAACATTGTCTATATTCAAGCTGAAAGCCAACATAGGGATACCACCACCGAAGGTCACCATCAACAAGGGAGGGATAGTTCCTATTTGGTAACTGTTGTCTAACAATTTAGAATTGTTCAAAACCTTCAAGCCAAGGTTCCTGCATATGTTCAGGTAAAGCATGTGATAATACATGTATCCATGATTTCTTTAGTCTCCAACAAAATATAAATTGCCCCATATTATCAGAAACTAATTGAATCTGCTCCTTTATTAGTTCCTGGAAATCCCGAGTTGCTCTGTTTCAACTAAACATTTTTATAACTGGGTATCCAAGCTGGGCATTTGTAATCCATAATGTAAGGCAGTTTGATACATTCCTGGATGGCCTTAAGGATGTGGGATATGCGTGAGTGTAATATGTGCAACCTCGACTCGAGAACAAAAGGCAGAAGAAGATGAACAATTACGTTTAGCCACTAAAACTGATCAACTTCCTTTAACACAGTAGGAAGAAGATAAACAATGAAGTAAACAACCTGAAGTTCCACAAAAATGATTGATTTCATGATAGCCCTACGGGTAGAAAATAACATAAAATGGAGATCCATTTAGCTGCAAGAGCTTACAGTTTGAACTTTAATAAAGCAACACTGTTTAGGGTTTACTTAAGCAGTCAGATATCTACATAACTCGCCTAAATGTTAGATTAACTCGTGCAGACTCCGCTTTTGCTCGTTTAGGCACTGAATGGAGCCAGTCCCGTTGTGTATTGCCCCTCATAAGCAGCAGAGACCCATGCTTCAACTTGAAACTGTACCGCTCCACATCATTGTTCTTTTTTGCACGCTTGCTGGAAGGCTCTCCCTCAACTTCAGCTGCACCCACAGAAACATGGTGCCAAATTACAATATACACCAACTAACATGGTTTCTGAAACATATAGGGAATGGAAGCCCATACATGTACCCCAATTTTTGATTAAGGTACCACAATGTACAATTGCTATAGCAAACAGTACAAATATATAATGCCCAGTAGTGGTATATTTATCAAAAGCTGTCATATACCTGTATCAATTCCCATAGGGAATAAACAAACATGATATTACTCTACTGAGTACTGGCATAACTGGGAAACTTATCTTGAATGATATACATTAACAAGCCCCACAACAGGGGGACAGAAGACAAAGCAAACCTACTAATCGATAGGGGTATAGCATACACATATACGAGGTGCTTGCACACAGTACCTTGAGCTTTCTTATTACTTCTTTTTTTCAAGAAAAAGTCTCGTTCACATCCAAAGGAAATCGAGGCAATTTCTGGATGGGGTCCATAAAGCTTCTCGTCATCAGCATGCCAACCAACATAGTCATTACCACTGTTGTATCTATTTAATAGCAAGCTGTTGAAATGACTACCGGGAAAGGCTTTGTGTACCTAAAAAAACAACATGGGGAGTCTACCAGTGAACATGAACCATCATTTATGATTATCCATTTTGATTCAGGATATCAAATTTACCTCGTCCAGAATCTCCTTAACAGGTGGAAAATCATCCCAACTATACGCACGTGGCGTATACCCACTATATGTTAATTCCTTTAATCCTTTGCTTGCGATATAGCATACATCTCTAGGCTGTACAGACAACAACCAGTTATAAAAAAGTGAAAAATGCAATCTAAATTAATATTAAAAGAGCACGCACACTTTGTTATGATTTATGAAGAATAAACCAGTTTACTGCACATTTACTTATAACTTGTGAAGAATGAGCCAGTTTTATGCAAAGTTTCCTCGTGAGAAAGAAAAAAATAGTTAAAGTAATCAAACCCTAACAAAATGTTGAAAAGTCAACAAGGAAGCAATGAAATTCAGCACAAAAACCCTGTATCAGATATGAAATAATCTGCTTTCTGACCGAATGCAGGCTGAAACTACCATAAGGCAACAACTATCATAGTATTTCATAATGAAATAAAGACATTCATTGTGTATTTCATTAGAATATAAGCGAGGAGAATCTATCTGACACCAATTGAAATGTAGTACTATGCTTCCCGTGTGACTCAAAGCATTGTGGTGTTCACAAATAAAAGTAGAGTATCATTCTATACCCCGCATACCTGCAGGATTTGGTATTGTTGTTAACATATCATCCTATTTAATCCAAAGATCTTGGCGCCCTCTTCTATTAAACTCTTAACATTCAGATCCTCTGGACTTTAACCAATTTGGTCAAAATGTGACACTCAACAACCATTATGATGAACTTATACATGACCCTGCATAGGTTCATTAGAGCAATGGATACAAGTTTTACCTCCCAATAACAAGATAGCTCTTACATTAAGAGTTATCTTTTGTGAGAGCCAAATGGGTTACGGATGGGCATATGTGCAAAGCATTCTTCTATTGGGGCAAAAAGACTTGAAACCATGAGTCACTAACCACTGGCTGCTAATGAGCCTTTAGCCAATGGCGAGCAGTGAACCACTAAGCAATGGCAGGCTGTGACACCGTTTTACGGAGCCGGGCCATGATTTTGTTCGACATCTTTGGGCGGTGAGGTTCCTCATCCTGCCTGGTCCATCGGCTCACACAATGAAGTTTGGCTGCCGGTTACATTCCCTATGCTCTGTTCACAAGGTCCCTCACCATGCCAGATTGCCAGGCCTGCAATGTTTATGAGATTTACTTATGACTTAATCCGGCAGGTACTTATTTTATTTGGCCTGCAAGGGTTAATCTTGTAGTAAGCCATAGAGATGTGGTTCATTTTGTTTAGACTAAAAGGTTGTTTCACTAAAGTGTTGTATTATCATAAGACTATCTCCAATGCTATTCGTGTCCTTAAAAATGTGTCACATCATATAAAGTCCTTGAAAAGTCACATTTCATCTCCAACCCTACAAGTCTACAACTATCCTTAACCTCCATAATTTCCACTTCAAAACCTATCCAAGGGCTCATCTCCTAGGGCTCGATTGGAGATAGTCTAATAACGAATGTTGGGTACGTAACGTGGAGTAGCATCTCAAACTATAAATTGCAACGGAAGGTAATATTTACACCAAATAGTTTGCTCCTTATATCAAAACATACAAGTTAAAATTAAAAAATATATAAAAAAGCAGACTGTACAACAATTTAAAGCATACATTTTCGCGTATGAAATGAAAAAAGAAAGAAAGACAAGTTTAGTAACAGCAACAACCTGTAAAAAAGGTTTGGAAAAAACATGAATGGTGGGTCGGGTCCAGGGAATGTTTTGATCCAAATAATTAAAATAATCCCATGATTTTTGGTAGCTCAAAAAGCGTGGGACGTAAACGACGTCGCTTCCATCTCCTAAATCTGTTTCTTCTGTTTTCATAACCTCCTTATTTTTAGTCACACTTTCTTCTTCTTCTTCTTCTTCTTCTTCTTGTTTAGGGTTGTTGGAATTGGAATTAGGACCCACCATTGTCATGGAGTGTATTGTATTTTTAATAATCATATTATGATTATTTATTATTATGATTATTATTTATTTGTGGGGGTGTAAAATCGGATGGTTTGATGATGATCAACGAGGATTGGGAAAGTCGATTTGATTTTTGACCAACAACAACATCGAGTTCAAAATGTGTAAAGGGGAACTTTTGGATTTTAGGCTCGCAGTTCAAAAATAAACAAGATGAACAAGAAGAAGTGGTTTCAAAGATGATAGGCCTGAATAACGCTGGGCCGTATAGATTAAAACATGAAAGCCCAAACAGAAAATGAGCTAGTTGTTCATACTTCATAGTTATTAACTTATTATCAATGTTTTGATAACCGGACCGAAGTCCCGAACATCGAACTGGTGTCAGGGGCGGTTTAAAGTTCAACCGGTTGGACCGGACCAGAAAAACCCGACATTTATATTTTATTTTTATAAAATTATGAAACTCTATGTAGATATATAATTTAGATAATCTCCCAATAATTATAAAACATGGCCTTAAATTATTTTTTGAAAAAGCCATAGCCTTTGGATGAAAACTAAGATTAAATTATAGTTTTTAGATTGTTTTGCTTACCTCATCTATCTTTTTTAGATTTATTTACTAAATTACTAAATGACATTTACATTTACATTCCCTTTTATTCACATTTAGACTCATCGGAGTGAGTCGTTAAATCCCCTTTTGCCGCCCCCTGCCGCCCCGCCACATGGCCCCAAGGAGCGTTTTCGTCCAAAAAAAATCTGGCCCGGCTTTAAAATACCGCCCTTAATTTTGCTAATTTAGTAAAAGGTTAAAACCAGAACTACAAAAATGTCAAGAACTATGAGAACCAATCTTAACCATCAAATGAGTTAATCAATGGCTACAATTGTTTATGGTATTTAATTAATTAAAAGGAATTTAATACACCATTTTATAATAGAAAAAGGGTAGTTTAGGAATGTCGTTTTTGATTGATACCATTGAAAACGTAGAAACTGTTACATTTTGTATTTTTCTCATTGGCTCACAATTTAGATCAGTATGTTACCTTTTTCTTTCATATTATCACTCAAAAAATACATTATTACTGATATGAACACACAACATTACACAACCAAGACACTTGTAAATTTTATAAAATTCCAACTTAATGTGTCACTTGACTTGGACACTTATAATTTATAGATTAAAGTTTGAGATTTATTATCATTCCAACTCTTCTGTTTTTTTTTTTACGATATCGCAACCATCATCATCTTAATTAATAATAATAATTTGATCAATAAGTTCGGTTTTTAATTAATAATTGATCGGTGGGTTTTCGTGTTTGCATGATTCGCTTGTCTTGAGAACAATGTTTTAAATTATTTAAAATTTCATTACTTTTATATAGTATGTAAAATAAAATTATTTTGGATTATGATAAAAAGCTTATTTTTTGTATCATGTAAAAATTCCATTAAGAAGGTTATTGTTTTTGTATATGACTTATTAACACAAAAATGTGAATCACGTTAATGAAAAATGATTTACAAAAGAACTTGAAATAATTGTATTTTTTACATGTGCACAAATTCACATGTAATTATGAAAAATTAACTAAAATCAAAAGTGAAAAAAATATATCAATTCACATGTGTACACCTCAAATTTAATGAATATGTATTAAAAAAAAGTTATATTTGTTTACATTTGCATATAGATTATGCATTTAAGCACACTTCAATACATATAGAATAGAAAAAGATGTTCTCAATGAACATGTTGAAACAATATCAATCCACATGTGTTATATACTAATAACCACATTCATATTTGTTCACATGTGTATGCAACTAATGTTCACATATGATCATATTTGTTCACATGTGTATGCAACTAATGTTCACAGATTATCATATTTGTTCACATAAGCAAATCGGAATTAGCATATAGACGCTAAAGACTTTTGGTGTTGAAGAAAATGAATGTTCATGTGTGCACGTCTAAAATCCAAGATGTTCATATAGACTTCACAAAAAAATATAACTTGTAAAGAAATATGATTTGTTCAAATATACACATGCACGTCATCAAAGAAATTTCATTATAAGTGTTCATTTGTGTATAATTATTTTTATTCAATGTTTATATAGTTCATATTTTTCCAAATTTTTATTTTTCCGAAGGTTATTATAAATCACATTTTTGTTTGTGTATTGTTTTAAATTTCATAATTGATTATGTATTAGTCGAATATATCAATCATTGCTATTATTTAGATAAGTTTTATGTCTTCTTATTATAAAAAAAAAAAAACTTGTAAATATCTTATTAGAATGTAGGAACGTGTGGTGGATAAAAAATCAAATACCAAAACAATGCATTTGAATCTTGAAATAACGGGGGTTGAAAAAAACGGAGCAAATTAGGTAAATCCTAGTAAATAGGTTAGGATAGAATGTTTACTAAAATGCCTTTTTGATTTTTAAAGAAATTATTGATATTGAAAAAAAGATGATTTTTCTAGAATAGTTCTCATAGTTTTCATAATTTTTTAGTTCTCAATCTAACTTAATTTTATATATATATATATGGGTTGTAATCCCTTACATCTCATAAAAATCATGAAAACCAGGGGACTAACCACAGCCATTGGATCTGATAAATTAGATGAACAAGATTAAAAGTTAAAAAAACATGGAGGGGGGTAATTTGGTAAATTGAATCATGAAAAAAGAAAAATAAAACTCATCCTCTCTCTCAAAATAGAAAATTCAATGAGAACTTACAATACGACGGAGGGGGGCGATTGAAATCATTCTCTCCGGCGAAAAAATCTCAGGCGAAAAAAAATAATGGATCCAGAAGAAGACGTCATTAGCAATCAGCAAGATATTATTATGGATGAAGAAGATTTAAATGACAAGGAAGAAGATATTATAGAAGAGGAAGAACAGAATACAGGTACCTAACAAATAATTTTTCATTAATTTGATATAATTTGGAACATGTACTTGAATTGTAAGAATGAAATAATCTATAATGACTGATTACATATGTTGTTTTATGTTATCAACAAATCTTAATTGATTAAGAAATATTTATACGTATCAACTGTATAGTATGTATGTACTGTATCAAATAAAATACAATTAAGTGCATGAGTTAACCTATCATATATGATTTGGCATAAGGACACCAGTTACTGTATTTTTTGTTGTTTTAAAATTTGATCAATCATATATGATTGAGTTTTATATTTTAAATAATCACGTATTGTGTATATGTTTACACACAATCATCTGTGATTGCATAAAAACATAAACCCAATCAGGTTGAATGCATCCAATCATATATGATTGAGTGCATTCAAACTGATTTTACCCAATCACACATGATTGAGCATAATCAAATATGAATTGGTATATGTTTACACACAATCATCTTTGATTGGGTAAATACATAAACTATATCAGGTTGAGTTCATCCAAAACCATATACATTCATTGACTTTATGTTTTACTCAAATATTACAAGATTTTATATATGTACTGTATGAAATCATATATGATTGAGTGCTTGTTGTACAAATTCTTATTTGATTGAGCATAATCAAATATGATTGGGTATATGTTTAGACACAATCATCTGTTATTAGGTAAAAAAAACAAAACAAATCTAATTGAATGCATTCAATCATGTATGATTGAGTCCACTCAACCTAAATTTACCCATTCACATATGATTCAGCATAACCAAATATGAATGGGTATAAGTTTAAAAACAATGAAAGTTGTAAAACATGAATCTATCTAACAAATAAAATTTCACCTTTCCAAACAGCTACAGTTATGAATATGACTCCAAAACCAACAACAACACAGAGATACGAGACACCAGGAGGAACTTCGTATTATATGCCAATCGTTGATAGCAAACTATTTCCAGTTGTCGGGAAAATTTATGGAAAGCTAGAAGATTGTGAGAAAATGTACAGAGATTATGCATATGCTTCTGGTTTTGATGTAAGAAAATCTTCTCAGAAAACTGGTGGTCTTTCTGGAAGAATCAGGCAAAAATACTACGTTTGCAGCAGAACCGGCATACCAAAGAAAATTTCTGTGGATACTTTAGAAAACTCAGAAAAACCAAGAAAAAAAACCAGTTTTGAATGCACGGGATGCAGAGCTAAGGTCAGATTTGACTGGATTTATGGAACTGAAAACTTCAAACTAGCTGATTTCGAACAATATCACAACCATGACATGGTTTCAGCCGAGTACAGGCATCTATCCAAAAAAGACAGACAAATGAAATATGCAGAGAAACTTTTTGTTTACAACGCATCGATTTCAAATATTGGACCAACGAAAGCTCATGAGTTATACAGCAACATGAAAGGGTGTTATCAAGATGTTAACGGAACAGTTGAAGACTTTAGAAACTGGAAGAGAGACCTGAATGTCTACATCAATGATAGTGATTCTCAAATGCTTGTGGACAAGATGGAAGAAAAAAAGAAATACATTCCTGGTTTTGCATTTGAGTATAAACTTGATGATAGTGAGTTACACTCAATTTTCTGGGCGGATGAAGTAGCAAGATGCAACTATAATGAATTCAGTGACATCATGTCATTTGATGCAACATACCGAACAAACAGGTATTTTATTTTATTTTTTTTTTTGTTTAAACTCACTAATCAATCAAGTATGATTGCATTAACCAAATATATGACGTTTTCAATAAAAAGGTACAACTTGATGTTTGTCCCATTCACCGGGATAGATAACCATCGCAAGTGTGTAACTTTTGCTGCTGGTTTGATTAGAGACGAGACAGCAGAGAGCTACACGTGGCTTCTAAACTGTTTCATGAAGGCATTTAAAAAAGAGCCAACAATGGTGGTTACAGATCAAGACAAATCAATGGAGATTGCAATAAGAAACGTGTTTAAAACTGCAAAACACAGACTTTGCATGTGGCACATAACACAGAAGTTGCCAACGAAGGTGTTTGTTTTAACAATCAAATATGATTGATTGCTGTATTCTGTTATCATACTTGATAAATTTGATTTTGTCATGACCAATCAAATATGATTGAATGCAGGTCAAACAAGCAATACCAGGAATAGAAGAAGAAATAGAAACAGACTTCAAGTATAGGTTCGACAACATAGTTTGGAACATGCATCTTGAGCCAAATGCTTTTGAAGAAAAATGGGAAAAGTTGATGAAAGATTTTTCATTAGAAAATGACAGCTGGTTCAAGTACATGTTCCAAATTAGATCTAAATGGATTCCTGCTTATTTTATCGACTCGCCAATGTTTGGTCTAATGAGAACGACTTCTAGATCAGAAAGTGAGAATGCATTCTTTTCGAATTTCACAAGATCAGCATCAACTCTAGTCAGTTTTATGAATGGATTTGAATCTGCTATGTTGAAGCAAAGATCTAAGCAAGAAAAGCTGGATGCAAAGACAATAAAGAAGACACGAAGGTTGTGCACCAAACTAAGCATTGAAAAGCATGCTTCAAAACTATACACGGAAACAATATTCGAAATTGTGCAGAAAGAAATAGAATCCTCTATATATACATGTTCCGTAGAACAAATGACTACCGAGGGTCAATGCAAAGTCTACATTATTAGTGAGAAGTTGGCGAACAAAAAAGAAGCAACACAGATTGGAAAAGATGTTATTCAATATAAAGTAAGTTTCTACTCTTAATCTTAGAAGATTTACCACAAAAATTGAGTTTATGTGTTTAAACTGTTACTGGAAATGTTATAATTCTCTAAAACATATATGTTAGACCCAATCATACATGATTGGATTAAAACATATACCCAATCATATATGTTAGAACCAATTAAATTTTAAATTTCACAAAATCATAAATGGTTGGCTATAAACACATTTTTTAAGTTTTTTTTTTAATAATATGTCTTGCTGATATAAAAGTTTTTGTCCTTGAAGGTACTTTATAACTGGGAGGATGGATCGATTGTGTGCACCTGTAGACATTACCTTCGTTTCGGTATCTTGTGCCGACATTGTTTCGTTGGTTTGAAGAATAATCATGTAGACCAGATACCTGACCAGTACATCATGAGACGATGGATGAGAGACATCATACCGCCTGATTTGAGATCTAGAAGAAGCAGATTTGATAATGCAAATATTGGTACTCAAAGGTTGGTTAACGAAGTAAGGTCGGCTGTTGATGACTGCTTGCATCTTCTTGTCAACGATGATAAGAAACTTGAAGATTTTCTGGAAAAAGTGAAAGCCTTGAAGAAAAAAGTTGAGGAAGAAACGAGGAACCAACCCTCAAAGAAAAAAGAAGATTTCATAGGCGAAATGATGGGTGTTCCAAACCCAGATGGTAATCATATAAAAAATCCACCGGTTGGCTCATACAAAGGATGTGGAAGAGATAATCGTGTGATGGGCGGAAAAGAGAAAGGAATTATAGAAAGCAATAAAAGAAAGAGATTTTGCAGCAAGTGCGGAGGAAAAGATCACAACATCAGGACTTGTGGGAAAAAAAAACAAAAAGAAGATGAAAATACAAGCTCCGAAGTGGCTGAAAACACTTAGTGACTAATTTTTATTATATACTACAGCATCCAGTTGATTTATTAGTTACAAATTTTAATTTTTTTTGTAATTTTTAAAAATATAGAGATAAAATATGTTGCTACTGTTGTGTTTGCAAATGTGTTTCATGTTATTACCAAATCATATATGATTGAATAAAAATTTGATTGTTAGCATATCAAATAACAAGATTTTAAAAAACACATTCAACTGCAAAGCATTTAACAAGATTTTAAACATCATTCAACTACACCAAGTTAAGCCAACGTTTAAAAAAACAACAAACAATGCGTCATAATGAAACCATCTGTTCATAAACAACATAATGAAGCTATCACATCACATTTAAGTAGGGCCCATCCTCTTACTACAAATTAAGATTGAGATAAAATACACTTCCTTTCCTTTTTACCTGCATGAAAAAGCTTAAAGATATCTGTTCTAGAATACTGTCTTGAAAACGCTCTAGCATCCGTTAACATTCTCTCAGCATGTGTGTTAACATCGTGCGTCAACATCTTTGCAGCATAACGTACCCTCAACTTCAACAACATAAGGAGCTGACGTTCAGATTCAACAGGAATACCACATTTCCATGATGCTGCAGATTCTCCATGAAAAGATTCCATGTGACGCATAAGAAACACCCCACAATCCAAAAAGTTCTCTTTAGTATTCCATGGGACATTCAACTGAATTGGCTTGAGAGCTTTAACAGATTGTGCAGAAGGATGCTTCACACGCAACAAATGCGTCCAGAACAGTTTATGCTGTACATAATGTTTCAAAATATCAAAATGAAACTTATTTTAATATAAGCAAAGCTTGATGACTGATTTATACTTACCACAACATTGACAACCTTACTGTATTTTGCTTTGAAAATTGCAGCATCATCAGGAATAATGTTGTCAATTATATGCATCGCAGGTCTCTTTCTTAGGTCATAAACCAACAAATAAAAGTGCTCTGAGCGACAAAGAGGGAAAAATACCTGTCGATTCAAGAGTGAAGTAATATTTAGTCCGTTAAAGAAAAAAAAAATTAAACACAAAAAAGTATATTACAATTTGCAATCATATTTGATTGGAACGTATATAACAACACACATAACAAATCCCATTCGATTTGATAAACACACTTATTTTTATACACAAAAAAAATATATAAAAAATAGTTCAATCATATATGATTGAGAATTCAAAATTATTATAAACAAAAAGCGTATGTCCGACTATGCAACCAAATTGGACGGATTAAAAAGTAAAAACAAAAAAAAATAAACAAATTGAGTATCCAATCAAATATGACTAAGGCTCATACCAGATCAAAATCTCTAAACGATATAGCGTCATGACGATCAATAAAGAACGCTTGCAAATTAGATTTAAAGATCTTATTAAGCTCATTCCAACATTTGCTCTTCTTTTCAGCAAAGAATTCCTCCGACTGTTTGTTCAATAAAGAAAAAAGCTAACTAATTAAAAATCCACAAAGTAGAGTAATCCACGAAACTTTTAAAAAATTAAAACTTACAAGTACAGATGTGTAGAGAAACAATCTAGAAATTGAACTTCGTTTCCTTTTTTATTCTTCGTAATTTAACAATGCTCCCCAGCAATCTA
Source organism: Solidago caesia (assembly GCA_028566075.1). Classification (NCBI taxonomy): domain Eukaryota; kingdom Viridiplantae; phylum Streptophyta; class Magnoliopsida; order Asterales; family Asteraceae; genus Solidago; species Solidago caesia. The sequence goes on along the minus strand of JAOXNX010000035.1, from coordinate 20,553,614 downwards.
CAACACCAGCATCAATAAACGCCCCGGGAGCCAAAGACTGAAACATATATCGAACAGCAAAAATGCCTCCACATACATTTGGAGCCTCAAACACAGTTTCACTATAAAAAATTAATAAAATCTGAGACTATGAAAACTAATTTTTTTAACAAAATGTGAAACTTACATTCTATCTCGTTCCAACTCTGAAAACATTTGCATCGCGACACAAAGTAAAGAATGAACAATGCGGGAATTAACTGGGGTGTCCAAGTTAACATATGGAGATTTGAAGACGGCAGCCGGTCTACGTAGCCGTTAGGCTGGTTGTAAAATGACTGGGCTGGATGGGGCCACGGATTCCGTGTGTTGTGTAGCTTTGGCATCCAAAATAGGTTCAGAGTCCTGAGAAAAACAGATGATATGTCAATGCGGATATACTTTTAATTTTTTGTTTTTTTACGTTATACTAAATAAAATCAGATCTTTGAATCACCTCAGTGGAATTATCAAGAAACCACTGAGAAAAAATTCTTCCTCCTCATCAGTGGCTACATCATAGGCTTCTTCTTCATCAACAAAATCATCATCCTGCACATCTCCTACAAGTTTACTCTCAACTGCAACAGCAGTTGCATCCTTCACCTCTTTACAAACATGTATTTCAGGATGTTTTTCACCTTCGGCAGGGACTTGATAAGAACAAAACTTGGCACCATCATCCTGCACATCTCCCTCAACTACATTCTCAACTTCAGCAGCAGTTGCATCAATCTCAACATCGGCAGGGACTTGATCAGAAAGAAAGTTGGCACCATCATTATTATCACCATCTGCTTCCTTGTCATTAACATGTGCTACATTCTCATCATCATTGTCATCTTTACGAACTTCAATTTCAGTGTCATCATTTTGAACATCACCATTATCACCTTCATCCTTATCACCGACATCAGTATCACGAACGTGATCATCATCATTAACACCAGCATCATTGGCATCATAAGCATCAACTTCACGATTTTTGTCACCATTATCAGCAGGATCTTCATCATTATTACGATCATATTCACCGTCATTATCAACAGGTATTTGAGATATATGCAACAATAATTCAGTTGCCACATATTTAGGATCATCCCCAAAATCATCTCCAACATCATTAACATCATCATTACCATCATCTTCAACATCTTCTGAAGCATCAAAACCTTTTTTCAAAGAAAATATGCAAAACATGTTGCTGCGGGAATCTCTAAAATCTTCATCGTTACCAAACTTCGATGCCACATCTTTGAAAGTATCTACGAGTAACCTTTTGATACCAGAAACAGCATGGAGATTGTCTTCAATAAACTTCAAGTATTCCTAAAATATTAAATAAGCAGAAAAATTTAAAAATAACTAATCAAAAATGATTGAATACACAATAATTGAACACAAAACCAAACTACAAATGAAACTGTATACCATCAAAAATGATTGACTACAGAATAATTAAATACAAAAATACCCAAATGCAAATATACGTAATCACACCTTTTTTTCATCAGAAATATCATCATTGTTAGAATCGCTAACACGCACACAACCTTCACCACCATCTACATTTTCATCAAATGTTGGAGCATGTTGCAACAGCCCAAACTGTCCAAGAGCAATTTCTTTATCAACTCTAAGATTGATGTACGGAGCCCAGTTTCTGAATATAGGACGATGACGGGGTACAGAAACACCGTCACATTTTGTGCGGTCAAGATAAAGTAGCTACAAAATTCGGCAAAAATAAACGTTAAAATCAAAGCAAACATAAAAGAAGAAAAAGGCAAAAAATATAAACAAAACACATAAACTTACAGTTAAAAAAGTTGCTGGACCGCAATAAGGCCTTTTATCTGGAAATTCTCTGTTCCAATGATTTTTACTCAACTTTAACTCACTCAACATCTCACCACACCAATCAATATCAGAAAATTTTGTTTCTTTCGATACACATTTCAAAACATCAGTTCTGACCAAACCATTGCTTTCACTACAAATCATTGAGTTCCAAAACAACATAAGAAAATTAACCTTGAAAGTGAAATCAGTGGCACCCTCACTTTTACTTATAACTCCTGCAATTTTACTGTTTCTAATATTCTTACGATCAGGAAACTGTCTGTACCAATCATTAATGAATTCCTTATCTTCATTTGTACCAACAGAACTAATACCAACAAAACCTTTTCGAATACCAAACACATCAAAAACAGCCTGCTCATCACACTTAATATCTCCCCTAGAGGTCCTAATCACCATATATTCATGATCAAACGCATCAACAACATAATATAGTAACTTTGTAGGAAGTTCATAAATATTAAACCCAATCAATGAACCTAAACCTAAATCACATACAACCTTCTTTTGAGAAAGAGTGAGAGAAGCCATCACAGTAGCGAGTGGACCCGGTAAGGTCCTGTAGACGATAGTCTTAAGATGCGAACCAACGCGTGCATATTTGTTAGTAGGCTTCTTTGGAATTCTCTTAGAAGGTTTCTGAACAACTTTACTGAAACATCTCTTAGAACGATTCAAAGAAAACTTCTGAGAAACAGCTTTCTGCATAGCTTCCTTTGAATTAGAGCTGTTGGTCTCTTTTGCAGAATCAGAATTATCGGAAGTATTCTGATCAACGAAACGAGAAGACTTCCTACAAGTCTTCTCAGAGTGAGTATTCTTAGGTTGACGAGAAACCTTTTGCTTCTTATTAGGTTTCTTATAGGGTTTCTTATTAGGTTTACGAGATGACACAACCTCAACATCCTCATTAGAATTCTCTGAATATATGAAATACACAAATCATTTATGATTAGTCATACAAAACTTTCTTTAACATTTTGACTGTAATATTAAACATTTTCCTAGTGTTTGATTTCAATAACACACAAAACTTCAAAAAACACGACTGTGTATCAGTTTGATCAAGTAGTTATCATCATCTTCAACTATTATTATAATAAACAACAAAATACTAATAATAGTTAAAAAAAAAAAAAAACACTCAAATAAAACCATATTAAAATTTTAAAACAATACTCTAAACTAATCTATATCTAAAAATGTTCATCTATTTCTAAAATTTTATTTTTAAAAATAAAAAAATAATAAAATCAAACCCTAGAAAAACTAATAATAAACAACTAATAAAATGAACAATAGATAGAGAGAAAGTGATTACCAGTTGTTTCAATAACTTCATTTTCAGTTGTTTCAACGATTTTACGTTTTCTATTAGAAGTAGTTTTCATTTTTAGAAGTAGTTTCCAAAGAAAGAAAATCGCCGGTGAGAGAAACGGAGAGAGAGAGATAAAGTGAGTGAGAAATAGAGAAAGAGTGAGAAAATTGAAATTTTTATATCTAATTTTTTAAACTAAATATTTAAATTCTGTGAGAGATAGAGAGAAACAAGGAGTGTGAGTCTGTGAGAAATGGCGGAACTACATATTAAGGAGGGGTAGCCCGGGCTACGGGACTGATAAATTTTTGTAGTATATTTTTTCCGAAAAATGATGTATTTTTTATTGGTGCTACAGGTCAAATAAATATGGGATACCGATCAATGTAAATAACTTTAAACTTTTGAAAGATTTTCTTATCAACATAACTTATAACGATGTATTTGTGCAAATAAATGTGAAATGAATACGATCAAAAGTGCAAAAAACTCTTAAAACCCGCTAAACATAGAAAAAAAATCCTTAAAAAATGCTAAAAATCGTAACAATCTAGACGTTATCGTTACTTTACGCCGATACGAGGCCAGT